>VXBZ01004997.1:1759845-1928159 GCA_013399135.1 Heliornis fulica | reverse complement strand
AATCGCAGCAGCATCTCAAAATCAGGCCGTGGTGTTCTCCCCTGTCTTGTTCTTCCCCAGCTGTAGGGCACTGATTTACTTCTCTGTCTCAAGCTGTGTTTGAAAGTAATTTTTAGCTACAGTGAGAAGGAGCTTGTGCAGTGCTTTTCAGCTAATCCAGCAGCACATCTATGATGAGCTGCCTGCTCTATCCTCCTGCTCGGGGGAAACACAGGATTCTGGGCTGTCCTTGCAGGACCATCTGAATTCAGGTTTTGCAGTCCAGCTTCCTGTTCTTTCCTGGCTCTGAAGTGTCCCATGCACTGTGGCATTTCTGTTAAATGTACAAAATACCTGTGCTAAGCTTCCAATTTCACCCAATTTCCTTGGATATTAGACTTGAAAACAAGTGCATATATTTAGGTGTGTCAAACCAGCTGAGTAATATGCAATAATACATGGTGGTGGTTTTTCAGCATCTATTCCTGTCTATCCAGTAGAAGGTGAAACATCAGAGAAGCAAGTGTGCATTTGTGGATGAGCTACAACACAGACCAAGTCTTATCACTGCATGGCAGCAATTTCATGTAAAGGATTGACAGCCTCTAACCAACACAGTTGGAATTGTTTTGTAAGTTTGGGGGCTGGTGATCTTAGCTAGGAAACATTTCAACCCAAATTTCGCCAACCAGAGCTTAAAACTCAAATTCACTGTTTTGACGTTTGTTTTTGCTGCTCAATTAGGACACTGTGTCCAAAGGCTGACATCTCTCACAAAGCAGAAAGTTCCCCTGCCAAAAAAAAAAAAAGCTTTCAGAAGCGTTAGCACACAAGATCTTCAGGATTTCTGTCCTGAATCAAATGTTTGATCTCCTCTCTGGAGATATTCAAGACCTATCTGGACACCAACCTGTGAGACCTGTTCTAGGGAACCTGCTTTGGCAGGGGGGTCGGACTTGATGGTCTCTGGAGGTCCCTTCCAACCGCTGCAATTCTGTGATTCTGTGGTTAGCTCAAGTCAGTGTTAGAGGTGGTTCGCTGAGGTGCTGTCTCACCTTGTGCCCCTCCCATTGCTCAGATGGCTTTCCTGAGCTTCATTTCTTGGCTTGCTGTGATGTGGAGAGCCTGTTGTAACAATGCTCCTGTGGTACTTGGTAGATCCAGTCTTAGAGCAGAAACAACTAAGGACAGAAACTCCCTGAGGCACGGTAACAGCTCAGAGGGTGAGGTGAAGGTTAAGGTGACCTTGGAACACATGCTTAGTACCCTCCCCAAATTAAATACTCTGTTTAGTTTGTTGTGATGAAAAATCCCCAGCTGTGCCTTGCAGCAAGAATGGAGCCCCAGGGTCCTTGTGCACAGCGTGGAGTTACCTGTCTGTGCACATCACTGCATCCCTTCAGTCTGAATACAGGGGTTTGGTGTTCTGCTCCCTGTCCATCGTTTCTGAAGAACATAAATCAATTCCTTTTTGTTCTGGCATCATCTTGAATGAAGGATACCTGGATTCTGTGGACAACCAGCTGCTTTGGCCAGCACCACTATCCCTCTTGCAGATCCCCAGGGCATCAGCCAAACCCCTCTTTCACTCCTTCAAAACACCTTTCAGTCACTCCACCTATTTCCACACTGTGGGTGTTATCCCCCCCTGCCCTTAAAACAAAGCCACCACCAATAAAAATAGGTTAAGGTAGTTTTGAGATGATCAAAAGCCTCAAAAAAATCCATAAAGCATCATACTCTGTTTCCAGTAATTCAGTATTTATTTCCATGGAAACAGAAATGGCAGCTGGGAGCCTTCTGCAGGGCTGTAATTACTCCTGTGGCAGCCAGTGGCAGCCGCAGCATGCCTGACAGGGCTCGAGCATCTCCCAAAGACAGCAGTGATTTAGCACCTGATGGGAAATTGAAAAAGGAAAAAAAAGCACACTGGGAAGTGAATGAAATTTTCCCCTTCATAATAATGTGATGTAGATACTCATGGTCCTTGTACAGGGAGGGGCGATTGCCCTTATTTGTCAGTTCAGGGTGCAGTGTTTTGAAGAATGCTGTTGGCCTGGGAGGGCAGAGAAACCGAGAGGGACAGTGCAGTGTCAGCGTGGGGCACGTGTGATGCCTGGTTGCCCAGCCCCTCGGGTGCTAGCCACCCCACGGGGCGGTTTGCTGACGGAGGTGGCTTGCCAGGTAGAGCAGTCCTCTCGTCCTTGGTGCTGTGTGATGCAGGAAGGGTGACACGTGATGTACAGCGTAGTGCCTTCATAATCAGGAGCAGGAGAGGTGGTTGAGATGGGACATCTGTCAGCTCCAGCATCCAACACGCCGTCTCCTCCGGCAGCGAGCTGCGGGGATCTGCTCAGCTGGTGGGAGGGTGACGTGGGGGGTGTGTGGGGTGGGGTGCTGCCAGCCCAGCAGTGTAGGGCTGTTCAGCTGCCTTTTGGGGAGGGAAGTGCAGTGACTGTGCTCTGCCAGGATAGGACACGCTCCCCAAGCTGCCTGATTTGCACAGGCACGTACGCACCTACGTGTGCGTCCGCTGTAGGATCAGCTTGTGTTCCGTGCTGTTATGGACTGGGAGCGCAATCTTGGCCCCTGTAATTAAATGTAAAGCAAATTAGCTCTTTTATTAAACAAAATAAATCTGATGTAGCCTAATGCTGTATTCTCAAGCTATGGCTGATCAATCGCTCCTGCAAAGAGCAGGCGAATGCGGCTGAGCAGATGGTCTTGGCTGAGGCATGGTCAATTAAACTAATTAAAGATGCTTTCATTTAATCAGAGGGTGTGTTAACCCTGTTAGCTGCCAGTTGGGGGATGTATGTTTTCGTGCACTAGAAACTTCCAGTTCTGGCCCCACTCTGGACATCTTCTGGGTTTACAGTCCCCTTCCAGAAACCAGGATGGAGCACGCAGCCCAAGAGCAGATGTTTAGCAGAGAAATTAGAATGTCACGCAACAACAGCAAAGACTCATGGAGAAAAAGCCAGTCATCATTTTCTAACACTAACCAGAGATGTTTATTGGGCTGAAGATGTCTTCTGCACAGAATCCTTGCCACGCCACCTCCTGCCAGCCTTTGCTCCAGGTTTAAGGGTGTGGATTCCTCTCTGCAGCCTAGACAAATGTCATTTGTTCCACCAAAACAAGCGGTGGCTCTTGATGGTGTTGTATTTAAGGGATAGAAAGTGGTTTCAGCATCCAGACAGGTTCTGGAGTGATGGACCAGCCTCTTGTTTCTGTTTGCTGCTGCCATGCAAAACATTTTGCATGCTGGCAGCTGCTCTGCGACACCGAGGTCTGGGGATGGATTTAATTCATGATTTCCTACAGAAGTCCCTGGGGACTCCTGAACCAAAGCCCTGGTTTAGTTTGCTTAATAGAGCACTCAGTCGTTAATTGTCACAACCGGGCTCCCTCTCTCTTTCCTGCCCCCTTGATCTGCTGAGCTGCTTCCCTGCCCTCATTGTAAGGGGTGACACCACTTGCCAGCGAGGTAAGTGTGACCAGGAGAGCTCGTTAGTCTAATGGAAAAGCATGCAAAATTATCTCCAGAAGCAGCAATAGAGAAGACTAATGCATCCAGACCATTAGCAATCACTTGCTGGGCAGCACGGAGGGGCTGCGGCACGCCGGGACCAGCCATCCTCTGCGTTTCCAGCAGCTTGTACAAATTAAATTAGAAGCTGTTGTGCTTTATCTAGAGGCCACATGGGCAACTTCACGCATCAGACCAGATCTGTCCTCCTTCAGCAATATTGATCCCTGCAGGTACATTAGGGCTAAAGTCAGGATGATTTTCAAGATGCTCATCCTTTGTGAACGGTTTCTATTCGTCTGTTTAGCGAGGGGGGTTTTCATGGTGCAGTGTCAGCTGAATGCTCTCCGTTGTCTGGGTGGACTGATTAATTTCTGCAGTTTCAGGTTTAAATTGCCATCAGGACATCTCTTCAGTTTTATTTTTGTTTCAATTGGCCCGTGAATACTTTCCATCATCTGCATTCATGCTGCAAAGGAATGCATAAAAAATAACCATGGTTACCTTATAAAATATCAATAACTTGACATTTTCAATCTACCTTAACCCCTCTATTTAGGGACTGCTAATTCTCTTATTTCACTGAAAATCTAGTTATTGGCATGACTTTCCTGCTGCTTAGCCAGATTATTATTTTTTTTCATCAGATCAGGAGCTTCATTTCCAATGGAGGTTTACTAATACAATTCTGTTTCCCTGCCACCACCTTGCATTCTGATAAGAATAAGTCAAGTGGTGAATTCCTGGCTCCTCTAGGTAGGAGCAATTGCAGAAAAACATGAAGGATTGAAATAGCTGATGATGTGCTGCTCCGCTGATGCTGGCAGAGGTCTCTGGGAAGGAAGACACTTTGGCCCTGAGATTATTAGCTGGGAGAGCTGTTCTGGTGTCCACTGCCTTGAGTGCCTGGCTGCTTCCACCTCTGAGCTTTTTTATGGGACTAGATCAGAGCAGAGGGGAGGCTCACAAAGATGGATAGTTCTGGCAGAGCACAACTGTGGGTACACAGTAGGTCTGTCTTGAAGCATTATGGTGGCCATGGTTGTGTCTGTGCTGCAGCATGTATACCTCTGAAGGGGCTGTGCCCCAAAGATAACGCTGTGCTGGGGAAGAGGCACCTCAAAACATCAGTGGAGAGGAAATTTGGCATGGCATAAAGTATAAACCCCGGAGGAGTTACCTTTGGAGGGGGCAAGTGGAAAAGACATTGCTGGATTCAGGGAAGACTCTTTGCCCTGAAAAAACCCAGTGATCTCCCTGGGGTAAATTGCCATTGTGCAGGGTGCCTCAGCCTCAAAACACCTGGTAGATCTCCCAAGGAGAAACCAAGCCAACCTTTGTCCATCACGGGGGGCAGGAGTCAAAGGTGATACATAAAATCAGATACTTAATGCTGACCTCCCCAAAAAACAACCTTAGATGGAACTGAGATTAGTTGTAGGGCAGATTCTGAATTGGTCTTCTACATGGTCTGGGTGCTGGAGGTGGGATTTGAATCTCAAAATGCCATGTTTATTTTGAGCAATCTTTCTTCCTTCCCTAACTTTGAATTCAGTGCAAGCCACCGCATGTAAAATCAGTTCCTCGGCATGTCCTCTGTTTTATTAGGAAAGGGAAATGTCACTCTTCCTCTTTTGTCTTTCCCTCAACCAGAGATGGTGAGCGGAAGACGTGACAAAGGAGTGACCCCACTGGCCCCCTTCGGAGAAAGTAATCTTGTTTTTCTCTGAGCAGCATTTGTTCCCTGCAGTACATGTTCCTGTCAATCAGCCCAGGAGGCCCTGGGAGACAGAAGGGGTGTTATCCAGACCTCTCTCTTTAAGCAGGGAACTGCTAACTGCAAAAGAACCCATATGTGATGCTTATCTTAAGGAAGGCTGGAATACTTAATAAGACATAACTGGTGCATGACCCTGTGCTGTGTTAATGCCTCTCTTTCCCTTCCTTTTGACTGGAAATACAATGCAGCTGCTAGAATTTAATTTTGCATGTAGGCCTTTAAATCTAATTTGAATTCTGCATGGAAACTCGGGCGCTTTGCGGCTTTGCTTCAGCCCTCGTTCATGTATTTTATCACTGAAATCCTGGTGTTTTCCTGGGATCTTTCACCCCCTATCTCCTGAACAAAATGGAACAGTACTGTCATGGTTACACATAGCAGGGGTTATACATGGTTATGCTGGAGGTTTGTGCCGAAGCCCCAGGGTCTTCCTTTCAACCCGCTGTGTCTTGTCAGGAGCCTGTACTGGATTTCACTGAGCTCTGCCAGCCCGGCGTTAAACAGAGAGTTCGTTCTGTGACATACATCATCCACTAAGTGAATGTTTTGGAAGTTCTGTATTAATATTTTACTGAGTTTTCTCTAATCTTATTTCAGAAAGATGTGATTTCTCCAAGGCTGCTTCTTCCCCTTTGCAATCCATATTATGTTCAGTGTTCCAGAAAAGTGAATTATTTTTAAGAAAAGACGTGTTATTCACCAGTCCTTTCCTCCACACCCTACACTTCGCTCTTCAGACTACCAGTGTTTCCGTGTTACTTGACAAATGCTTCATGCCACAGCTTGGGATGTGATAGACAGTGTCATTTTAATTCAGAAGAGATTTGGGGAGTCAGATGGATCAGGCCATTGAAAGTACTGCGTGAATATAAAATACAGCTGGGTTAATCTTTCAGTTTGCATCTGAAGAAAATACCAAAATAAAAAGAGAATAGGTGTATTTCTTAAGAGAAATGAGGTGCCAAGCATTTTCTTTCAAAGGATATCAAAGTAGGTGTGTATTTGTTCCCATGGAGCTTGACTATAAATTGGGAAATGATCAACAAACTAGACTTCATGTATTTCAAAGGCTCAGTCTCAATGTCCCGAACTACAGGGAACACAACTTACGTAAGCTGTCCCTTACCTCTGTTTGAGTGTGGAGTTTCATATTCAGTATACTATGGGGTTTTTTTTCTGGAACATCTGATTCTGCTCGTGTTTGGTGAGAAATTAGAGTGCAGGTTCAACAGGGAATTGGATGCAAGACAGCTTCAGATACAGCCTCTCATGTATTTAAAAGGCAGCTGTAATAGCTTAAAGTCATATGAAAACCACGCTGGCCTCCATCGCACAGACGTCGCTGTTTAATGCAGAGCGGCAGTGATGATTCCTAGCAGGAATGATCTATGCATCTGGGTTTTTTCTTGTATTCTAGCTTTTGGTCTAGTTCTTTTGCATCTGAAATAGAGGATGGTAAGAAGATGGGGAAGTGATGATACAATATTCGTTGTCATTTAGTGTGAAGTCTTTGTAAAAACGTCATTGGAAGGAAAGAGGGAAAATGATTGTGTCCCACCACCTAACAAAGAGCATGATGGTGTAACAGCCATTCCTCCCAAAGAGCGTTTTGAGATTAAAGACAGTGTTGAGCTGAAGTTCCCAATGTAATATGGGAAGACTTAAAAGGCAAGGGAGGGAGGTATAAATCTCTTGAGCATCTAGGTTGAAGTCAGCTGTCGGAGGCACGTGTATTTTGATGCAGATGCTGTAAAGTTGGAGACTGCAGATGTTAAACATTGGTAGTGATGGCAGGGAAGCGAGTGGGGTTTCTCAGCATGGCTCTGTGTCTGTAATCCCAGAGTGCTGGTGGCCCAGGTGAGCGTAGTGCAGGCTGGAGGCTGTACCCTGTGGTGCTCCATATCTCCTGGACCACAACCAGGTTCCTGCACCTTGCAGGCTCCTGGGCACTGTCAGAAACAAACCACCCACTCTTGTGTTCATGCTTGAGCCTTTAGCCTTCCTCAGAGTCTGCAGGAGTCTGGGGGGTGGCAGCTCAAATTAGAGGTGTTTCCCACAACAGAGGAAAACAAAGTGCAGATGCATAGATTTGCTGTCCTCTTCTGAGTGAGCTGCCAGGGCAGTGAGGTATACAGTGACAAAAGGTGCTGGGGAGGAAGCGAGCACAGTGACAAACAGTGAAGATGCGTGAGCAGACTTTGCCCAGCACCGTGATGGGTTTTGGTTAAAGGTACTTGTTGGTTCTCCCGGGCACTGAGATGTTCCCTGTTCCTTTCAGCATCTTGACTGACTTACCAGCTGGGTTTACAGCCCTCCTGAGGATAGTAGTGATCTTGCAGGCCATCATTGGTTCACAGAGAGGGAAACTGGGCAAGGTCTATACTGGGGCTTGTTTTCTCCCAGTATCAATATTAAAAGGTAAAATGTAGTACACAGAAAGCAAAATACTGGGTCGCCAAGAGAGGATGGAGATCTCGGCAGGTAACACAGATTTCAGCAGGGTGTGGGAGGGAGGTGTTGAGTGAAGGCTTTGCTCTTTGTCTGTTCTTGAGCAGAAAAAGCATCAGCAAAGAGTTTTCTTCTTTCCAGACTGAGGACCATGAGCTGTTGGCTTTTTTTGGAGGGTTTTGCTGGACATAACTCCATTTTTGTGACCTAGCTAAGTCCAGAGACGACAGTGGGAAAGTCTTTTGGGTGGTTTAAATTACAAAATTCTAATAGTAGAGTAATTAAACGGTCTCTTATTTGTTCTCAACACCAGTCATTTATCCTGCTGATATTTCTGCCAGTTTGCTGGCGAGCTCATGTTGTACAACATTGGTGAAATGAGCTGCAGGCATGTGTTTGGCTGCCATTACCAGGAGTCTTGGCATGCCCACACCCGGAGCTGAGACCAGGGCTGATGAAATAGCTGCAAAACAGAGATGCAGTAAATATCATGGAGAAATAATTGTCACAGTAATCTTATTAAATCAGATGAGGCCTGTTTTGTTTGATAATACCATTTGCCAAACACATTTAATTTTGTTTTAAAAATCACATTAAAATCCAGTGCTCTTCATTCTGAGCAGGGTGTATATCAGCATCAGTTTCTCATCCCTGCATCTCCTGTCTCCATGTGGCTTCAGGTCTCTCTCCTTCCCTTCCCTCCCTGTGCCTAGACAGATTCTCAAAAAAGTGTCAGACAACCATTCTCAGTCCCCTTCTAGTTTGATTCTTCATTTGCTCATCTGCTTGTGCATTTTCTTTTCACTTGGCCTTCTTCTCTGTAACAGTGGATTTTGGCTGGGAACAGTTGTGTTCAGTTAAGTAGCAACTGAGGGTAAATTAGCTGAAGGAGCTGTGGCTGCTGCTGTCAAAATGATTCCAAAATAACTTTGTGGAGAAGAGCGGCTGTCAGGTCAGACAAGAGCAGCGTGGTTTGGGTCTGCTTGGGGAGAACGGAGTTAGAGACGATACTACAGGCTGGATTATTAGAAGGGTGATGTAAACTAGTAAGTACTAGTTTATATGCTTACAGAGATTTACCATAAAAACTATGGTGAGCACTTGTGTGTGTGCAGCATCAGTATTTGGGAAGGGGGTCTGTTTGAAACCCTGTGTTTCCCATGAGCATCGTCAGTATTTGCGATGGGGACCACATGGCTTCTTTGAGGTTGGTACATCAGCTTTCCTCTGGTAAGTCCTTGCTGACAGCATGATCCTTTGCAAGGCAAGAGGAGAAAACTGGCCACTGATTCTGCTGATGGTTTGGCTAACTGATAGGCTGCAGTTCCCCCTGGGAGGCACTGCCTGGGGCCCTGCTGCTCCCCTGCTTGGTGTCAGGAGGTGACTCTGCACCTTTCCCGTGTATCGCTTCTGCCAGACGTGTAACTCCTGATCTTCTTTATTACCACTTAATGTAGGCAATTGTGTGGGGTCACTGCCTGGCCAATCCGTTCTGCCTTTATGTACAGTGATTGCAAAACAGCTGAGGATGTCTGACAGCCAGCAGAAGTTTTATTTCTGTGGATGGAAATAGCCAAAGATATGTTCGAGGAGATAATTGGGATCATTAAACTTTCCTATCATAGTGCCAGTTGCAGTTTCATCCATTGTATGGCTAAAAACATAAGCAGCATCACTGAACAAAAGAAAATATATCTATTTCTGTCCCAAATATATGAGCGGAAACACTGGTGCTGTAATGTCAGGGTATGGGTCTGATCTGAGCATCATTGTTAGTGACTTTGGGAAGACCTGGTCCGCTTCAAAATAACAGTCATGCTCTGGTTGATGACAAAATAAGTTTTGCTTATACCACATCAGCAGTTACCACTGTGTAAATGTATGTGACGTTGGGGATTAATGGTCTGTTGGGTGAAGCGCTGTGTGGAGCACTGCAAGTTGCTTGCCCTCATACGTGGGTATGCTGTCTCTGCCTCAGATTGTGCTGTCTGCAGACAAGGTGGCAATGGGTGCAAGAGATGATTTAGGGAAGGGCAGCACAGGATGCAAGGACAGGAGAGCGAGCGCTTCGGTCTCCCTAAGGCTCCCGTGCCGTACCGGTGTGCCGCAGTAGAAGGGAATCTCTCTCCAGTGTTGCGTGAAATTACTGGATGCCAGACATCGATCAAAAGTAAATAGCCCCTGTTTCAAAGACAGAGAGTCCATAAGGATCGTTAATGACAATGCTCCTGTGTAGAGACTGCTGAGGAGAGCTCTATGGGAGTGCTCGGGGAGGGGCTGGGGAGCAGAGGAAAGGGAAAAACGGGCTGAGACAAGTCCTGCTGGGAAGGGAGTAAATGGCCATCATTAGCATTAAATCAGATGTAACTGGAAGTCATCAGGGACAAACTGGTGGACGTGAAGCATCCCATGCCAATGCTATCCCCGGGGAAGGGAGCGGTGCTGGTACCACAGCCTGCGGCAAGGGCCGGGCTCAGCAGAATTCACCAGGCCAGAGTCAGCATGAAGCGGGATCACGGCCTCCCAGGCACCGTGTTCACTGCCTGCTGTGAAGCTGTCTCCGGGCTCTCAGGATTCCTGCCTCAAGACTGAGCAAAAGGCACCCCTCTGGGGTGAGGCAGTGGAGCTTTTCCAACTGTCTCTGTGTCCTGGGGTGGCAAACAGCGGGCTGGCTCTGCTGGGGAGGGCGAGAGGCAGCAGGGACGGTCCTGTGCCTCAGCTGCTTCCCTGCTTTGTTTTCCAGCATCGGAAACAACTGTGCTACCCCTATCCTGTGCTTCTCTCAGGATGCAAGCCTGCAACCTCCAAGATAACCTCTGGCAAACCTTAGAGGAATTCAGCTCTTTGTTTTTATCCTCCTCCCTCTTTTGGTTGTTTTTTTCCCCTTCTTTTCTGCTTCATAAAAGACTCTGGAGAGGACTAAGAGGGAAAGCAAGCAAGGGGGAAGAACGAGCTGTCAGAAGTAATGGTAGAGTAAGAGTCAGACTAGCAGTAAGATAACCAGATACCAGGGAAGTCAGTGTCTGGGTTGTCTTGGTTTTCAAAGACAGTGTATGACTGATACCCTGGAGGCATCAGCTGAAGGATTTAAGGGTGTTGGTGCAAGCAAGGACCAAAGGACACAGCTAGCAGAGCTTCAGTGGGCATGCTGAGGTCTCCAGCCATGGTGCCAAGCCTAAGGTCTGCATCAAGGCTGGGGAAAAGGGACCAGCCAGGCTTTGAACTCGGTGTGTGTGGAGCCATGAGAAAGGCAGGGCCATGCGTGAGGTGAAGACTGAAGGCCTGAACAGCCTGGTGGAAAAACGTGTATCTCTAAAGGTAGACTGAAGGGGAAGAGTGCTGGAGAAGGGATGGAGATGAGGATGTTTTGAGATCTGTTGAGTGTAAATCATGTACTGTAGGATGCTGAACAGACTGGAGAGAATTTGACTTTCAGACCAACCTCTGAAAAGTCTCTGAGGACAGTTGTCCACGTATGAGTCTGAACTTGGGGCAACGCTGCAGCCACAGTGGGTGCTTGGGTCTTATCAGTAGATAAGCAGAGGAGCATCAGGAAACATTGGGGGATACCCTTATCCTTCTGTAGGGCAGCAGAAGGACCTCTGCTATATCCAGCTCTGGGATCTGCACTATGAAAACATGTTGGGAAGATCCTGGGAGTCGTGTGGAAGCATGAGGAAGGAGTAACAGTTTGGTGAACAGAGGGAATTGGTCCCAAGTAATTTTAGCTGCTCCCTGATGTATGGGAGTGGTCTTTAACCATGCAGATAGAAATGCAGTAAAACCATGGGATCAAAGCAGATGCTGTCAGCTGCATTTCTGAGGTCAGGGCTGGAAGTGGGCAAAGGTAGATTTTTTTTGTTGGATGAGGTTGAATTTGAGTGGAGGGTACAGCCTTAATGTAGCAACCACGGGCTGAGGTCTTCTAGGGGTGTATGGGGGATTGCATGGAAAGGAACTAATGATTGGTTTTGGGCTCAGAGCCCATCAGCCCCATGTGGCTGGGCAGGTTTCAGACACCCGCACGGAAATATCAGCATTGCTGCTGAGTGTGGAATCAGAATAGTGCCATCAAGTTACTGAACTTTTTCTAGACTTCTTATTTCCTTTTAGTCTGTAGTGAAGTTGGGGTGGGCTCTGGAATGAAACCCTGCATCCCAGCCAGATTGGAGCCATCCCCTGGTCTCCCACAGCCGAAAGCCTCTGCAATGGAAATACCTGGGTGCAGGAGCAGGGCTGGGATGCACAGAGTGCTCAGCGCGGCATGGTGCGGATGAGGGGACGCTGGTTTGCCAGACAAAGCTTGTTACAAACTCCCATCTGCTCGGAAGCAGAAGCTATAAGGTTTGTGCTGTGCAAGTAATTATTTGTTATACACTTTAAAACATGAAATCCAGTCCAAATTACAAATATTTTTAGCGTGTGTCACTGTGCAGTCAAGAAAGCTGCCAGCAGCGTAAACCTGAATGACTGCGTGACTATCGGGGTGGGGATGGGAGGTGATTACCTTCACTTCTCTGCCAGCCTTGCAAACCAGCTCTTGCATGAGGTGTCCCCTGAGCTGGTTTTGGAGGATGCCTCCAAGGAATACGGTTCCTGAAGAGCAGAGTCTGGTTTGTGCAAGGCTGGTGGTGGCAGTGAGGATGCTGGGTGTGCTAACACAGACAGGCGCTCTGCAAGCAGGACTGCAAGCAGGCATTGCCTCTGCTTTGTGCTGGCAGCTGCCCTTGCCTGCCAGGCAAATGTTTTTAGTTGGAAAGGAAAAAAAAAAAGAGGCTTTTTGCTTTGCCCATTTTGCCCTCCCCACAGTTGGGTGCTCGTTCCCTCTTCAGCTGGTCTCTGCTCACATGAGGCAGCATCTCGCAGCGCCGGATGCTTTCTAACCCACTCGATTCATTTTACCTGCAGCGGAAAGCACACATCTGGCACAGCTGGGAGGTGTTCAACTGCGTGTGAAAATGGCTTCAGAGGAGATGGGAGAGGGTTGCTGGTTTTCTCCCAGTGGAATACAGAAGAGGCACTCTTGCATCTCACAGTTTCCAGCAGTCACATTGGCAGAGCGAGCCTGCATGCAGTTTGTAATGTAGGCAGATTTGGGATGAATGAAGCGTTTTTCAGATATTCTGGGAACTGGTTGAGTTGTTCCAGCAATATTTACCTTCCACTCTAAACTCTCTCCCCAAAAAAAGTGAGAGAATGGATTTGAGATGGATCTAAGCGCTTTAGAAATAGAACAGCTATGGGGTTTTAGATTGCAAAAAATGTAGTAAGAAGAACTGTCTGAGAAGGAATGCTTTCTGAGGGGGTGGGGTCTATTGTTTTGCTCAGCCTGTAAGCCAGATGATTCAGTCACTCCTTCAACTTTCATCCAAGGTCACATCATGATGCTCAGTTGATTCCTTTGCATCTGCAGAGCAGCACAGGCAGGTATCAGAATATCTCCCAGGTGTACCAGTTCCCAACAAGAGCTCTCTCACTCTCCTCCACCTTCCTTAATTGCTGCCAGCATTTGGGCCCTTTGGAAGCTGTTTTATCCTGTTGTTTTTCCCTGTAACTCCAGGTGGAGGGAGAGAACTATTCACCTGCACAGGTACGCTGTCCTGGAGCAATCTGACCCCGTGCCTGGTTACATATACACTATTTTTTCCAGTGCCCTTAGCACTCATTTCTTCCCCTTGATTTCCATACGTTGTCTTTAACAAACTACTTAATTATTAAAACAGTGGGGAAGGGTTTCAGCTGTATGTTCCATATGTGCATGTTCCGTATGTGTGTGTTCCTGTGGTTTATAGCCAGTAGCCTCTCATGCTACCTTCAGTCGGAGTGACAGGGTGGCTCTGGCAGAACAGTTTTCACCTGGTTGCAGAGTAGAATGGGGAAAAAAAAAAAGCTAAATCCCATGAGAATTGCTTTTTCTTTTTAATCTCTTCTAACCTCTGAGAGGGGCAGGTACTGATGCTGCAGACATGTAGCCATGGTTGCGCTCAGGCTCACAGCTGGATTCCAGCTGCATATTCTGCACTCACTTGCATGGCCTTTCTGCTTGTGAAGTGTACTGGCCTTAGTGGAAGCTTAAGGGGAAGACTGAGGGTAGAATACAGATGAAATGGGATCAGAGAGCAGGCTATAACCTTACTTTTGCTATTCACTTCCATTCACAAGGCACCAAGAGACCTCGACAATAGCAGAGACTATAATGCCGTACTCTCAGAGTGTCCAATATATTTTTCTAACTCTGTAAGCAGAAGCCTTCTGCCCTGGTAACAATTTCAAAAGAAAGAGGTCATGCCTTGCTGAATGTAGTTCAGAATCCTGTTTTCTCAAAGAGCAGGAGATGAGAGTGCTCCTTGCAGAGGAGCTGTCTGGAAGAGTTACCGTGCAGCTACAGTGAGGCCTGACCCACCACCCAACCCATGTCCCATCCTCAGATCCATCATCTTTTGTTCACAAAACTGCTGCGGAGAGCTGTGCCACCTCCCCCAGCCCTGTCCTTGGTTGCCCTCCTGGAGTGGACTGCCCCTCGGGAGTTTGGGGTGGTGGGTGCTTCTCCCTCTTCTCCAGCTGTTGCATCCTGGTTGTGGAGTTTCCTTCTTTGGAGACATTCAAGACCAATCTGGACACGTTCCTATGTGATCTAGTCTAGATGATCCTGCTCAGGCAGGGGGATTGGATTGAGTGATCTTTTGAGGTCTCTTCCAGCTGCTAATATTCTGTGATTCTGTGATCCTGGCACATGCCAAAGCCGAGCTGGTCCAGCATGGTTTGGGATGAAGGTGCTGGGCAACTACTGTTTTTATTTGGTTTTAAATGCAAAGAATAATGGCATGCTAGACAGCTCTCCACCCAATGGGGACAGAAAGCAAGACACTGGAGTTTGTGGTGTCACGCGCGGTGTCTGCCAAGAGCATCTGAGCAAGCTTCCTGGGGCTGCAGGCAGGGAATGAAAATGCTCAACAGCGAACTGGCTCCATTCGCCATCTCGTGGCGATCACTGCCTGGGGTGTGCAGGGAGATGGGTGGATGGACAGTCCCTCTCCTCTGGCCAGCACAGAGCTGGGGTCAAACAGCTCTGCTGTACCCTCCAGCACAGCTCAAAAGCTCCGTAGAATAATATTCCACGTGGAGAAGGATGTTAATGACAGGGAACGTGATTGACGGCCTTTTTCTGTTCCTGCTGTATTATCTCTATTTAAATCAGCTCACATTAACCACAGTTATATTTAACACTGTCTGTCTACACGGCTGAATTTTTAGATTGTTAATTTTCAATTGCAAATCACTTAATTATGTCTGACTTCTTATAAATATTTGTAACAGGAGTTAATATTTTCTATTACGAGCGGTACACATTCTGGAAAAAACCCTAATTGTTCTCGCTGCTGTGCACCAGGTCTGGTGGGAGCTGCCGAAGCTGCTCTCTTATCTGAAGGCCGTTGCCTTTTACAGCTGATGTGTCAGGAAGCAAAGTGTGTAGCTGGCTGGCTCTGTGTGTGACAGTTGGGAAAGCCATTAGGATTCATTTGGCTCCCTGACAGGAAACAAAGGAAATGTTTATTGTCCGCAGCGTGATAACACAGTGAAGACTCAGTGCTCACAACACTGCACGTATGTGTTGTTGCTGTGCTCCTGGAGCCCGCTCTGAACGTCAGTGTGGGATGTGGAGTGTGGTGGCTCTTGGACTGGGTTTTAATCTGTGCTGTTTTTAAGGACTTTGAACCCCAGAACCTCACAAAGCTTGTCATCATCCTCACTTGGGGTGGTCGCTGCCCATCCTCACCAGCAGTGCTGTGTGCCGCCTGCGCCCAGCAGACAGGGGTGTTTGGAGGTTTGGCTTGGTGAGTCTCCTGCAGGGTTCATGCAGTGATGGGTGACAGACTGAATGTCTCTATGTTGTACCAGGTCCTCTCCCCAGGACCTCAGAGGCCATTCAGAGCTGCCTGGGAGCCATGTCCCACACACAGCTCCAGCGGTGCTGGAAGCACCTGTGAGGTGCCAGCCCTCCTCAGATGATGCAAGGACGTCGGGGGTCAGCTGGGTGCATGCCAAGCCCTTGCTGAGGGTGGGTGCAGTATTCACTCTGTGTCCCAGTGTCACAACTTCCAGGGTTAGAGCTGGTTGGAGTAAAGCAAGCATTGGCCTGGGAACAGCAGTGCTGTGCTCCCCCAGTGTGAGGGAGGCGAGGTGTTCTGCCGCTGCATAGGAGCCTCTCTCTGCTTCTTCCAGATTGAAGCATCTTCTTCTATAGTTGTTGTAGTATCTGTGCACATAAATTATTTATCCTACGTGGACTATGGACACGTAACAGTGTTTTCCATACTGAAAATGATGGCTTGCTAGGCTGGCTGTCCTCACTGGTAAGGTAATGGACATGTGCACCCCATGCAAGGACTTGCCCCATCTGGTAAGATCTGCTCCGCACAGCACCTTGTGCTGAGCTCCTCCTGCTCTCACCTTACGGACTGGCTGCTCGGGAAAACATCACATTTTTGCTCCCTCTGTCTGTCTCACCACAGCTATGCCTCTCACTGCTTTTCTGTGTCTACTTCAATTCTTCTCACATCCTCGATCTTAATGCAGGTGCCAGAGCATCTCGCAGGAGTACTGTGCAGAGTTAAATCCCACACGACAGCTTGCGGCCGCACGTGGCCTTTCTCAGCCGTGCTGTGCATCCATTTTGTGCCACGGGTTCTCCCGGGGCAGAAGAGGTCCTGTTGTGGGGGGCACCGGGCAGGAAAAGACGTTGCAGATGTTCCTGGCTAGTGGAACTAGTATTCCCATCTCCATTCCTCATGGGGCCTTTTTCCCCATTGCTGAATGGTGATTGGTTTTAAAAGAAGTGGCTTTTCCCAAATGCAACCATGAATTAGGATTGGTATGGCTAAGGGTGTTGCTTCTTTCTAAAAACAGGAGATTTGCCCCAAGGTAAATTTCTCTGAAACCTTGGAATGACTCCGAGCACAGATGCCAGGGCACTGCTCTAAGGCAGGCAAGGAACCGACCTTCTATTAGTATAATGTAGTAATTTAGCATGGAACCATAGAATCATAGAATTGTTAAGGTTGGAAGAGACCCTTAAGATCATCCAGTCCAACCGTTAACCTGCCACCACCAAGTCCACCGCTAGACCATGTCCTCAAGCATAATAATAATGATTACGTATTAATCATTAATATTTGTTGCTGGTATGTATTGACTGAAGGGAGTTACAGATGTGATGTTTCTGCTCTGGATTTTCATAAGTTGATACCAATTGGTGAAGCGTTAGGTGCAAGCCAGTGGCACTGAACATAGCTGAGTCTGCCATGGAGGTCAACTCCCTTCCAGGTCTCCACTGCTGTAGGAAGGGGGTCAAATGGCAACTTAGGCAGAGATTTCTGGAGAAGTATGGTCCTAGTCATGGGTATGACCAGCAACTTTGGCTCCCTTAGGATGCTGTCCACTGAGAACATGTAGTGACCTCTATGCAGGCTGAGGATTTGCTGCCTAAATGCTTAAGTCTCCTAACTGCTTTCTCCCTGACCTTGTGAGAAAGTTTGCCGTATCAAACCAGTGCAAAACTCATAAGCCCCTTCAGAAGAATGGTCTCTTTAGGTCTCTGGCTGTGATAAATGTAAACTTCACGAATACCAAAACAAACTGTAATGGGCAGTGCTGCAATTTTTGTGGTCCTTGAAAAAGTGGGAGCTGTAATCTTCCCTGTACATTCCCTCTCCTTTTCTGCTGATACCCATTTGTTTGGCATGAAAGGGAATCGAAGCCGAGCTCTTCATGGTCAGAGTCTGCTTTGCCAGTTCCTTTCTCAGAACTGCTGCAGAAGAGCATCTATCACTGAGAGAACCCTCTCCTTAAATCTGAGTGACCACGTACTGCAGCTTTGCTGGAGCACATCCTCATGCAGGTTGCTTTGGTTTCAAAGACCAAAGCACATTTCAAGTTGTGACGATTGTATTTACCATGAAATACATCAAAAAATGAGGGTTCAAGGATATGTGGATCTTCTATATTGTTTCAGGTGGGTGAACTGCAGCTAATTCTAGCTGTAAAAATTACTTTGAACTGAGTAATAGTTTAGCATTGTGTGATGGAATATCAGGTGGTTGTCTTCCTGTTAAGTGATTTGAAATTCAGTGTATGCTAAGCTGTGAGGAGACACAAACAAGCTCTCTGTGCTGATCTACCCCAGCTCTGGTTTCTTTTGGGTGCTGTCACTCAGAGCAGGCTGCAAGCGTCCTTATGCAATGCCATAAGAAGAGAGTATTAAGGCATGTTCAGAGGTCAAAGCTTCTGCACAGCTTAGTCTTTAAGCCCTTTCAGTGCCGTACACCTCGCCTGGATGATCTTGCAGGGGGATTTGTGGGGTTCAGAAGTTCTCTGGCCACAGATGGAAATGATGTGCCTTTCGAGTGGAAGTACTCTGCCATCCTTTTTTTTTTTTTTTTACCAGCTTGCAAAACCTTTGCAAAGGCAGGCAGTGCCTTTTCTTCCCCTTCCCATTTTGCTGAGTCTGGTTTTTTTTTTTTCATTTACTTTGTCTTATCATTACTCATAAATCTGGTGGTATCTGTGCACAACCTTCTGGAAGGCTGTGTGCTGGGTTGGCTTGTCTCAGTTTTGGTTTGCCCCACGGTGCAGCCTTGCAGCCTGCAGCCAGGTGAAGGTGCTGGGTGGGTCAGTAGCAGACGGTGTGGGAGGCTTTTCCCACATGGGATCCGTGGGTAGTGCCCAGCTGTGCCATGCCACATGCAGGTTAATTCAGCAGCACTCTGCAGACGCAGGGTACTGCTGCCAGCACCGAGGAGGGTGTGAGAAACCTCTCCCTGCTCATGCTCCTCTGAGGTATGTTGGAAATCAGCTCAGCTTGTGGGATAAACAGCTACCCAACAGGCAGCGTCAGGCTGGAGTTAATTCGAGGTGGATCTCTTGACCTCACCTGATGAAGCGGGTGCTTCTGCCGGTGGATGTGATGCGCGAGAGCCTGCGCAGCCCAAGCTGGTGCAGCACGGAGATTTATTGTGGTGTTAAAAGATTCAGCACTTGGGTGAGGAGGGGCTGCTCTACATCCCAGGGAATATTTTCACCAATGAGCCTGGCAGAACCTTAGAGCTTGTGAACCGTGAAATAAGATTTCTCTTGGAGAGTGAAGCATCAGCCCCTACTGCATTACCCACGTCGTTTCTGCTGGTTTAAATCACCCCCAGGACCCCCTGACTGCTCTCTCGTGGCAGCAGCGGTTCACTCGATAATCCAGGAGCTTGCTGGGATAACGGGAGTGGGCACCCATCCACAGCAAATGGCCAACAGCATGCAGCCACAGCTGGAAGTGACTGAATTCCCACAGCAGGGACAATTTTACCTATATGGGAGTGAAATGATGTGGGTTCTTCTCCAGGAGAAGGGGGTGTGTCACCATTTGGGATCCTCGAGCCCTGGGGCTGTGTGAAGAGCTGGGGTCATGTGGGGGGAATGAAATTTCAGTTAAATAATTGATTTGGATTACAATTCCTTGAATTAAGGGGCATTTTACACTGTGCTAGAAATACTCGGTGTAACTCTGAGCTGGAAGGACAGACTTGGGGAAGTCTGACTGGCCAGAGAGGGAACCTGGAGCATCTCTGTTGTTCAGGCAGAGAGTGGTCCTCCCAGGGTACAGTGGGGTAGCACAGCATTGCAGTATAGAGAGGACACAGCGTGCTCTATCTCTTCCACAGTCCTCTCTCCGAGTGAGATGCTGAGTCTGCAGTGGTGCTGTGCTGATGCTACTGATTTTGCTGGCGCAGGTGGTGCATAACATGAGGAAGCCATCCTTGCTTCCTCTTCCTCGCCCCATTACGCATCCCAAGGCAGCCAGTGGTCCTTGGGTTGCAGTTTGCTGTACAGAAGATTATCATGTAGCCCAAGGCTTTAGTGACTTACCCTATCAAGGCATCTTAGCATCATTCACATTCCCACTTCAGAGGGGAGGTCAGCATCCCACCTGCGGCTGGGGGAAAATGTGTTCACATCCTCCTCTGCTTTGGAGACAAGGGCAGAGGTGGAGGCCTGGAGCACAGGGCTGCCTGCCTCACTGTGCCCTTTACTTCTTGTAGAGCACTTAATGGGCAGAGGATGCTACAGATGACCTGTGATGGTAGCACAGAGTGTGTCTTAGGAAGCCGCGTGTGGTTCACGGTGCCACTCTGTCCTATCTCACATCACTGACTCTCTAAAGCGTGATTTTTCTGGTAAGAAACTGAGGGCTCCTACGCAGTCAATCACTTTGAGGCCACGTGCTTCCTCTAGCTGGAGTGCTCCGAGGTGCTGATGCCACAAGTTGTGAGTATACCTGGCCTGATGGATTAATTATTAATTGATGGAGACTTATGAATTTTTTAATATTTTTTCATTGTGCATCTCAAAGCAAAACCACCTTTTCTGCGGAAAAAAAGCGCCCTACATCAAAGCTTCAAAATTGTCACCTATATTGTGATCTTGTTCAGCCTTCACATGCAGCATGTTTGCTTTGAAATACATAAAACAGCCATTTGCTGAGCTGCAGAACTCCTGGTGTGTCACAGGGCAAATGCTTTGAAACTTTCCCTTCGAGGCTTTTTGGCACCCATAACCATGGGTGACACAAGTCTCTTGTTTTGGGCAGACCAGAACCACTTTGCAGATGGCTTCACCTCTTCAGGTGCATGGGGCATGGGGGAGGACAGTTGGGTTCACCACCACGTTGTAACCCTTCTCAAACAGAGGGTAGATGCATCTGGAGAGCCCCATTATGCTTCCAGAATGGGGATGATGTCACACTTGCTACTCTTGCAGGGAAGCAGAGACCAGAATTAGCAGTGACTGGCAGGGAGGGATTAACCTGTTAAATGGTCCCAGTAGTTTCTGGCTGGGGATGATGGTGATTACACTGACAATACCTGTCATGTCCATGGAGCGTGGCGTAAATGCCAGGCTGATCACCGAAAGCTGTATCTGTCTGTTGCATCCTGCCTCTGTAAATCCTTGTCGCTTACAACATTATTTCCAACAGTGCTGAGCTCAGAGTGTGGATATGAATCCCACACTGTGTGTAACTCACCCATGCCTGCTGGGAGCATGCCCCATCACTGTGCCTTTGGTGGCACAGCCATGTCCACTCTCTGTTACCAATGGGCTGAGTGGTGTGTGCTGCGTGTCATGTCACTTGTGCTGCTGGCATTGTCCTGCTGAGGCTGATGGCGCAAGGGCTGTGCTGTGCTCGGTGTTCGGGCAGGCAGGTTGGTTCGAGGTGTTAAACAGTGTGGAGCAGCTTGGGGCATCGTGAAGAAGGGAAGAGGAGGGCAGCCTGCTTTGTCCTGGTGTCACCTTCAAGACAGGGCTGGGATCATCATGGTTGGCTCCAAGCTGTGATGCACTGAAGCTGGAGCTTTAAATATGTAACAAATTATCTCCAAAACCATGTGAATTTTATGTCTCTCTTAACACCAGTAATGCCCTTGAACTGCCTCCAGTGTTTTTGGGGGTTAGTGGAGATGAGCCTGGGCTCCCAGCTTTAAAAACTGTGAGGCTCGGGTTGGGTGGCACGTGAGAGGTCTCTGACACAGCAACCTGGTAATTCAAGTGTGGATTTGGTAGGTGCCTTTGCATCTTACTGCAGTTCTTATTACTTAATGAGGTTGTTTGTTTGCCTTTCACAGGTGTAGAGAGGGAGATCTTCCATCCCTCCAGGACCAGACAAGGAAAAGTCTTGTAGTGAATTTGTTTCGGGGTCATGGAAACAAAGGGTTGCTTCTGCAGACGAGTGGCTTGTTCTTACTGGCAATTAAAACTGCAGAACTCATACAATGAACATTCTTAACCACTTTCTTTTAATTACTAGTGCCTGTTAAAAAGTATTACTTATTAGCAGTTTATACATTAAAAAAAACCCTGTCTTCTGCAAACTCTTTTCCTCACAGTTGACCAGTGCCCAGGAGTTAGAGCAGGCGCCTGCCCTGCGATGCCCTCAGCGATGGCTGGCTGCCGTGCTGGTAAATTTTGGGTTCTACTCAGAACCTGATCTACATAATGTTTTTTTATTCTTTTTACTTTAGCAACTGTTAACGCCAACGTCGATATTCTCTGCAGGGCAAGCGGAGAGAACTAATGTCCTATGCGGGTAGATGTATGAAAACATCTAATTTACCAGCAGGCAGTGGGGTAATGATCAGTTGAGAATTGCAAATTATGTACGTCATATATTTGTGGTGTGCTGCTGAAGAAAAGCCCAGTGCATATGACAAATCATATATATGCTGAAATTTGTAATACTTTTCACATATAATTGACTGGGGCAACCTTATGATTTATATCTTTGCTTTATTCATAGCACGCCCATAACACAGTCATAATGCAGAACGAAACTAATTCAATTTCTCTTTGACTTTGTAAATCATTTATATATTTGGCTGTCAAGTATTTGAATATAAAGTGGGCATACATACAGCAGAAAATAAATAGCTGATTCTTTAGTTAAGAAATTGAGTTTTAATGATGTTAGGTTCAGTGTTGCCTTACGTGGATGTTCGGACTTGCTTAGCTAGCATGCCTTGTGTGTGTCCCCTGCCTTACTTCACAAGCAAAGTATAATTTGTGGGCACCAGGATTACTCTCCTCATGGCTCTGCATACTGTTGTGGCTGTGTAAAGTGTACTGGGCTTGCTTTGACGGCAGCAGGAGCCCTTCCCAGGCTGAGGAGCAGTAGGTGCCTGAGCTGATGGGCTACTGCTCCCTGTCAACAAGAGGTCTGCTGGAACATGCCAGGAGGATGCTAAAGGACAGCAGAAGAAAATGTTCTTCTTTGTTCAGTCCCAAAGATGAGTGTTTGCCATGGAGCAGAGTCATTGAAAATACAGCTTGGAAAGACCTTTTTCCCCTTTCAGTACCAGGTTGCCTGGCTTGGCATCACCAGTTAACCTTGGGAAGCACAGCAGCACCTCGCCTTCAAAAGGAGTGCCTTACCCACGCGTCAGCAGCTGAGGAGGCTGCCTAGGGTGCTTGTTGGCTCTGAAGAAATCTTCTGCAGTCACATCTTTGCTTGACATGGTTTTTGGCACCTGTAGCATCATTAGAAAACATCTGCAAAATCAAGATAGTGCAGAAAGTGTGAGGCAGCTTGCTGCTCGTTATCATACTGCAAAAACAGCTCTCCTCCACAGCAGCACCCTGGATTTCTAAATTTAGTGCGTGAGTTATTTTGGGTAGTGTGTGATTAACCTCAATTACTGTAGCTGGGATGGAATTCAAATAATGCCCCCTCTTTTCAGAGATGCAAAGAAATGGAAATTTGGGACTGCACGTTCCCCGCCCTTAGAGAAGCAGCTCTGAGGGATGTGCTTGCACATCCGGGGAGGTCACTTGCGTGATGTGTCTGTTCATGGATAAATTATTGTGGGGGAAGCTGATCCCAAAAGGTGCTGGTGGTTCAGGGCTCTGTACTGGTTTTGGGATCAGAGCCAAAGGATGAAGGCAGCAGGTTGTGGTGCCCCTGGTGGGAATGAAACTTGGGTGGCCACAGCAGAGATCATGGTCAGGACACTTTGTAGTTTAGATCTGTAACAGAAGCTGTCTGAAATGGATAAAAATATACTTTCCCTCAATCTCAGCCATAATGAATGTTGGCTGTCTGGAAAATCACTGGTGGTGAAGTGATAGGCTAATGTGAGTGTGCACAGAGATCAGTACGAGTGTGTGTGAGAGGGGGGATGTGGGATGTCTTCTTGGGGTGGCTGAGAAGGTGCTGTGGAAGAGCACATCTCAGCCCATCCAGTGAGCACTGATGGACGAGCTCATTGTTCCTCAGGCTGCAGATTGAAACTTTTCACGTTGCTGTAGCTGTAACTTTCCAGACTGCACTGCACCAGCTGAGCCTTTCTGTCAAGCAGTTTGTCTCCAGAGGAGGATAAAACCCAGGGAGGTGGTTATCACAGCCCCACACCAGCGAATAAAGCTCATTTAAGGGAAGCAGTTGGCGGGAGAGGTAGCATACAGCAGCTTGTGGAAATTGCATTTGCTGGTAGCCAGAAGAAGCTGGTGCTTTGAAAACAGAGGAGGCATTTGGATGGAGGAGCCGTCCCTCCTGCCTGAAGTCACGTTTGCATGGTCAGCTGTAACTGTGAGGTTCTGTACTAGGCTGACCTTGGCTTTGTACCTCCTGGTAGAGCAACACTGTGACCTCCCTTCTGCCACGTGTTTCTAGCCTTGTGCCATAGCCAGAACGAACAGAGTCTGAAGAGGGGTTAAGATGGAAAACAGCTATAAATGTGCCACCTCATTACAGCAGCTATTGATTTCTTTGGCAGCTGGCTTTGATTCTCTGCCTTTTCTGTTGTTGTGTAATTTACATCTCTGTATTCCCACTTAGAAAAAAATCCCAAGCACATCTGCCCTTAGTCCTGCTGATCAGAAACTGCAGCGGTCACTGTGTCTTCCACATATGTTGTGGTTGCTTGCTTAGCTGGCAGAAACAACATTTAACCCTTGGAAGGTATTTCAGGGCCAGGCAGATGCCAAACACTGACCCACAGACCTGTAGGCAGCGTGGTGGGGAAAAAACTAAAAATCTCTACCGAAGACTGCAGGAAAACCAATTATATGAATCAGGTGGTAACGCGGGGATGCAGCAATATGGGGAAAACGGGAAGAAAAAAAGCAAATTCCACAGCAACATTGTCTGCACAGTCCTGTGGTCACATCTGTCTTGGGACCTGGTGAATGTGGTGTGTCCTTTGTGGGGGGGCTCTGTCACAAAGCAGTGCCCATCACCTCTCTCTCCGTGCTGTACTTAACTGATAAGGTAATACAGATGGTCAGTGTGAAGAACTGAGCTGCTTGTAAAGGTGCTGTGTTTTCATTGTGATTTGCTTTTTGTTTTTATACAGCTGGACAACCCAGATGAGCAAGCAGCACAGATCAGACGTGAGTTGGATGGACGCCTTCAAATGGCAGAGCAAATTGCCAAGGTAAAAGAAGGAAAAAAAAATCCTTCTGTATTAACAAACTCTTCCTATAGAAGTACTTAAGTAGTTTGGTGTAGTCCCTAGGTCCTGACCTTCACTTGCAGGTTTGTTCTCCCAGCAATCACTGTTTAAAAATGAGCGGATTTTTAACAACAAACTAGTCTCTTCAGCTTGGAGAAGAGAAGACTGAGGGGTGACCTTATTATTGTCTATAAATATGTTAAGGGTGAGTGTCAGGAGGATGGATCCAGGCTCTTCACGGTGTTAGCCAGTGGTAGGACATGGGGAAAAGGTTCCAAATTGGAACATAGAAAGTTCCATCTGAATATGAGGAGGAACTTTTTCACTGTGAGGGTGACAGATTACTGGAACAGGCTGCCTAGAGAGGTTGTGGAGTCTCCTTCTCTGGAGACATTCAAGACCAATCTGGACATGTTCCTATGTGATCTAATCTAGATGATCCTGCTGGGGCAGGGGGGGTGAACTAGATGATCTTTCGAGGACCCTTCCAACTCCTAATGTTCTGTGATTCTGTGAAACAAATCAACAAGTACGGATAAGCTGTTGTGATGTGCATTTCTTGGAATGGCCTGATGAGTTGGGGCCTGTTAGGTGCCTTGCAGAATTCTTTGCAGATCCTCAGCAGTGGGGAAGAAATCACCCTGAATTGCTGCAGCTAGGTCTGCAAGTGCTGGTTTGATCCTTCTTTGCTATAAGGTGGGTGATGGCATATAAAGAGGAGCTAGGAGGTGCCCTGAAGGTGTTTGTGCCATTGGGTGGGCTGCTGGGAGCCACACGTCCCTGCCTGTAGAGAGCTGCTGCCTCAGTGACAGTACTTGAGATGTGCTGTCCCACACATGTTCATGCTTTGCTTGGGAGTAGCCAGGCTCTGTGCAGACATCACTGCTCTCTGGAGCAGCAGACATGGGACACCTAAACGGTTTTTGTACCCAAGCACCCAGCTAAACCTCAAGGGGGCCTACAAGAAAGATGGGGAGAGGCTGTTCAGTAGGGCCTGTTGTGACAGGACAAGGGGTGATGGTTTCAAAATAGAGGGAGGGAGATTTAGATTGGATATTAGAAAAAAAGTTCTTTACTGTAAGAGTGGTGGAGCACTGGAACAGGTTGCCCAGGGAGGTGATGGATGCCCCATCCCTGGAGAAGTTCAAGGCCAGGTTGGATGAGGCCCTGAGCAATCTGATCTAGTTGGGGGTGTCCCTGCTTCTTGCAGGGGGGTTGGACTAGATGACCTCTGGGAGTCCCTTCCAACTCTAATCATTCTATGATTCTATGATTCTTAGCTCCCCAGAGATGCTTCTGTTAGGAGACACCTCCTGAGGAGCTAATCACCCTCACACCGCAGATTTACATGGTCTTTGATGGACCATGAATGGAGGGAAACTCAGGATCCTGTTGACATCAGAGATTTTATCCTTGCCTCTAATCAGATGCTCTGAGCCACAGATAAAGCCCTAATGGGACTGAAGTCATAGGGAATGATTTATCTGGCTGTTCTTGATAATCAAGAAACCATTACTAGAAGGAAAAAAGGTCTAATCAGAGCTCAGGCTAGGGACCAGCCTTTCAGCAGCAGCCCTCTGGGAACAGAGCTGTGCCAAATGGTGGGGTTTTATGAGAAAGGTAATACCAGAGCTTTTTGGGACCATGCTGAGATCCCTGGGTGTGAAAAGCAGAGCGTGTCCAGCCATGGTCACGCATTAGCAAGGATTCCAGTGTGCCTGTGCTGGTGAGCAGCTGCTGCCGTTGCATCTTTGAGGAGTGAGGTTCTGGTTTGTTCCTGCTTCACTGCAAAAAAATAGCAAGGTTGCCAAGGACCACATGGCCAAATGCTGGCACAGCAAAGCAGCAAACTGACTGCAGGTCCTTTATCTGTCCCTTTGCCATTCTATTGTCAAGAAAACCTGTGGTATTTCTTATTTGTGGAAAAATAAAAGTCCCAGCTGCTCCTGTTCGGGGATGGGTAGCCAGGTACTAGGTACCAGACTGAGGTTGCCTGGTTTTGTTGTTTCATTTTCTCTTTGTGGCATGTGGGACAACAAACAATACATGTGGTTCAATAGCAGCCAGAATAGGCTGCATCTTCATGAATTATTTCTTGCAAACGAGAATTTGCCATTTTCTTTTCCTCCCGAGGATGCTGAAAACAAACCATGTCACTGCTGGCCCCGCAAGAGACTGGGGAAAGTCCTCAACAGAACCTGACATTTCCCCATGCAGAATTCAACCTTCAGAATACAGCTGGGCAGCTTGGGGGGTGGTTTAGAGTAAAATCGACTTACCTGTGATCCACTTGGCAGGTATTGATATTTAATCTCTGTCCCGTTACTGCTGCAGGCCTTCTCTCCAGAATGTCAGATCCCACCAGCACCTGCCTACAACAAGCCTTGTTCTTCATACCCATGAATACCATCTCTTGGAGGCATCCAATGACCTTTTGAATCCTTCTCTGTACCCTCCTTTCTGGGCAAGGCTTTAGCTGCGGGCAGGTTCACAGATGAGCTCGATGAAAGTATAGCATTTCCAGTTTTATCTCCAGTTTGCAGCTTTTAACATGGATTTGCTGCTTGGGGAGAGCTACTGTGCTGGTGAAGCCAGCCCTGAAGTGTCTGTCTGGGAGATTCCATGCTAAAGGCAAATTAGCATCTTGTTAATAAATTAAGAAATTCATACTAGGACGTTTGTACTTCAGAGGGAGTGAAAGCTCTGGAGACTGTCAGGACCTGGGATCACAGTGCCGCAGGACTGGTGGCTTTGCAAACCCTGGTGTGACTCTGAACAAGTCACCATGTGTGCCAGCTTTCCTCAGTGACCAGGCCCTGCACCTGGATACAGGGCACACCTCTGGGTCTCTACCTCCTCGTGAGCCCAGGAGAGCACAGCTCAGCACAGCGCCGCTGCAGCATTCGGCAGAGTCCCCCACCGAGCCATCAGCGCACATCAGCCCAGCTTGGAGCCAGCCAGCCTGAGGATCACACTGGAAGTCAAGCAGATGTTTTAAAGCTGAATTGGGACAGGCTTTTCCCTCAGCACGTTGTACTTTTCCAGTGGCTGAGAGCAGCATTGCAACCCAGAGCTCAGTGCTGCCAAGGCAGAGGTGTGTTTCCGTCTGCAGTAGCACATGTTCTGCTGTCCTGTGGTATCTTTCCCCCAACCTGCTCACCAGGCCTCAAGGACAAGGAGGAGCATGTCTAGGGGGAACCAAATGAGGCTTTGTGATGACACCAGAGCAGTATGTCTGTCTGGGACTGGACCCACTCTGCTCCAGCTTGCAGTCTCATAACTCTGCTGCTCTCCACACTTGTCCCCATTTCTGGTCCTCTCCCTGCCCCAAGTACACATGGAGGTGACTAACATCCTCTTTTTTGTGCTTTTCTGCATCCTTTGACTGTGTTTTCCTCCAGCTTTCGCCCAGCCCTGTCTCCACTCCGATGAGTAACTTGGGACCACATTTGAACCTCTGCATTTGCATCATCAGACCCAGCCCCAGTTAAATTGTTATGCGTCACTTCAAACCACCTGACTTTAACCTTAGCATGAGCAGCTGCTGGTGGCACACAGGGAAATGCTGTGTCTTTGCTGCATTTCTGAAGAGGCTTGAGGGGGCAGTGCCAAAAATTGCAGTCCCTGGCAAGATGGATAGCAGCACGGAGGAAAAGCAATAATGTTAGAACATCATTGCTTCAGCAAGTAGTTCTCAAAATCTCCAAAACAGTTAGCTTTTTTTCCTGGGGGTAGCATACAACTTATATAATGCATAAACAATAAACCAGACTGATTAGGTAGTTTATCTTAGGCCAGATCTAATTTACATGAGGGAATTGAATCCCAGTACTGAGACTGGAAGCAGACGACTGTATTTTTACTGCTTGGTGCGAGTGCTGCTGTGAGCTGTGCTTGTAATGGGTAAGCTGTTGAGGACTGATGCAAACACTAGTGCCGTGGAGTACTTTTTCAGCAGCCTGATGACAGTCTTCTAGAAGAAACATGACCTTGTTTTCTTTTCTAGCATACATTTTACAAACTGCTTTTTACAATGTTATGAATTGCCACTAAGATACTTTGCACGTCAGCCTTGAGTTCGCTGCCGGCGGATGCTGCCTCACTTGCCTTGCACAATCTGTCTGAACCCACCGCGAGACGTTTGAACCCTGAGCAGATTCAGGGCATGGGCAGAGTTGTCAGAAGATGTAGGGCTCAGAATACTGGTCCTAGCAGAGCTGGAGTATGGGCAGCAGCTCAAAGCTGAGAACACACTTGGAGGCACATCGCATCTTGCTTTCACTGTCAGCTTTGGTTTTAATGTTTAAGTGTCCTGTTTATAGCAACAGGCATCAGTGGGTCTCACAGTGAAAGGTTGTCATCTTGAGGGGGGAGAGAAGTACTGGAACAGGGTGTTTTACCTCTTCTTCCAGTTGGGAGTGCACATTCCTGCCCACACATTGCTGATCTTCCTCCTTGGGCTCCTTTCACACCTAGAAAACTAATGGAGTGACTGCCCAGAAGTGCTCTAAAAAGCTGGCACATTTGGAGAATGGAAAACAAGTCCCCAACTGTCAGCACCTTTTGAATCATTAGTAAATTGCTGTCAGTCTCAAATTTCAGCTGAGATCTGGCCAGTAGCATTTCTAGTTGTGAATATATATATATGTATATATGAATAAGACCATTTGTAGATAGAAAAATGAATGAAATACAAGTGCATGCAAGAAATGGTGAAATTGGATAAGTACCAAGTGGTAATTCTATGGGAAGCTAACAATAATGTTTCTGCATTACACAGGGGGAAGCTGTAATTTGTCATCTGGTTTGTGGGAGTTCCCTGCTTGCAAACCTCTCTGCAGATGCTCCGGGGGGATTCTCCCGGTGTGAGAAGTGGTTGCTGATTGTCCCTGCAACTCATTCTGTTGTTTCTGTTTCCAAATCCAAGGAGCGCAAGTTTCCAAAGTTTGTGTCCAAAGAAATGGAGAACATGTACATTGAGGAGCTGAAGTCATCTGTCAATCTCCTGATGGCAAACTTAGAGAGCATGCCTGTGTCTAAGGGGGGTTCTGAGTTCAAGCTGCAGAAACTGAAACGTAGTCACAACACCTCGATAATCGACATGGGAGAAGAAAACGAGAACCAGCTTTCCAAATCAGACGTCGTGTTGTCGTTCTCCCTGGAGGTAAGCTTTGCACTCTTGACAGTGGGAAAGGTTTGTGGAAATAAAAAACACAGCAGCTGACTTCTGCTCAGTTCAAACTTCAGTTAGGTGGAGAGAGGTCTGTAGAAATTGCTTTCTAACCTCCACGAGATGTTCCAGAGGAAAAGCTTCTCTCTCTCTGAGTGACCAGAAGTATGCCTGTGGTCAAACACTGTCTTTTCTAGTGTCTCACCATCTTGTTAGAACAAACTGTGTGAGATCAACCCTCTGGTGCTTCCTGCTGATGTATATCAAATGGTTCAGAAATCTCATCATTAACTGACCTCTGCATACGGCTTTTTACTGAGTGTACCCCAGTAATCCTGAGCCTGGGTTGTTCCTGTAACCAGTACAAAACACAACACTGTAAATGGTGATGTGTTTAATTATTGCCACTGAGAGGTGTCCCATCTTTCCCTGTAAGCCTTGCAGCCTCTTTGGAGGATTAGTAAAAAGTCTGGGGCTTTAAATGGACCCAACAGCCTGGCTTGCAGTTTGTGTGGACATGCTGCACGTTGCTGGATTGCTCTTTGCATTCTGTCAAGCTCTGGCTTTGTGCTCAGAGCTTTGTCAGGCGGTTTGTCCAGTACAGCCCAGGGGAAGGTGGGGTGCTGAGGGGACCCACTGTTACCTCTGTCCCAGGCTGTCTCGGTCCTGGAAGCGGTGTTGCTCTAATAGCTATTTTCAGCCAGTTTAACTGTGCTGTGCAAACTTATTTGCTGCCTAGGCAAGGTGTTTACTCCAAGGAGTCATCAGCACACCCTTCCAGAATCGGTGCTTATCAGTGTGTGGGTTTACGTTACGCAGCCAAACTGCCACCGGAATTGGGTCAAAAATGGGATGAGGATACAGAAAAACAAAAAAAAAAATATCTATTTTTGTGTAGTTTCCTGTTTCTTTTCCTGAGGAGTCTCTTGTATATATCATGGCAATGCAAAATTCGATGCTGGCTGTCCTATCTCAGAGTTTAACTCATTAGATGATCTTTACCACATGCAGTTCAGTCTTATTTAAAAATAGGGCTGTAAACCCAGAGATGGTGCCTTCAACAATGGCATCAAGTAAAGCCTGGCTTCTAAGCCCTTCCATATGAAGGAGCAGGGAACTGTCACAAAGCAGTAGACTTCTCTGTTGGAAAAGCCTGTACGGCACATATAGCCATGCGTAAAGGGACTCGCTCTTACAATGGGATGTCTCAAACGCTTTACTCCAGCTGAACCCCATCCATTGGGAAGCAGAAGCTCAGTCAAACACTGACTTCAGGAGCTGGCAGGTCTGTGCACTGCTCTGTGCATGAAGCTGCTGCAGGAGAGCTTTTGCTGAAAGTATGTGTGCATCAGAGGAGCTGTGGAGCTCTGTGTGTCAGGCAAGGGATCCTCACCCTGTGTATAGACATCACAGGTAGCTGTAATAAAACAGAAACTCCCACAGGTCTGGGGTTTTTGTAAATGTGTTTAAGGTACGTGGTTAATGGGATTAATCACTTTGTCCCTTTAAAAAAATTAATATTTACATGCAAGAAACTTAGGCAGTGATTTCTTAATAAGAAAGATACAGAAAGACTGTTTGCAAGGGTCAAGGGGCAATCATTTTAAACTGAAGGGTAGATTTAGATTAAATGTAAGGAAGGAGTTATTTGTGATGAGGGTGGTGAGGCCCTGACACAGGGTGTCCAGAGAAGCTGTGGCTGCCCCTGGATCCTGCCAGGGTTCAAGGCCAGGTTGGATGGGGCTTTGGGCACCCTGGGCTAGTGGAGGGTGTCCCTGCCCATGGCAGGGGTTTGGAAGTAGGTGATCTTCAAAGGTGAAACCCAAAGCATGCTATCAGTAATGTTGAAAACAGACTTTTGGCACAAGCTGAGTATCTGTAAAGTTTTTTTCTGGATTTCACATACTGAGGCACTTGTAAGTGGGGCAGGAACAGGTCTATGAGGTCCCATTTTCTGAAGCTGGGTACAGCTCTGTGCACCCAAGGGTTTCAACAAGCCAAATGTGATGTCAGAGGGAGAACTCCTTGTCTGCATACAGACCTCCTGGTCTCCAGTGCAGACCTCACTTACTGCCCTTCTCAGTCTGGGCAGTGCCACCATCCCAGCCTACCTGTCACCATGAAAGTTCAGCAGCACATGAAGAACCCCAGCACTGGCTGACCCTGTGCGTTCAGCAGCCAGAGCAAGATCTGAAGGAGGCTGCTCCTCTTACACTCCTCTTCCTTTGCCCCACAGGTGGTCATCATGGAGGTGCAGGGTCTGAAGTCACTGGCCCCCAACCGCATTGTTTACTGCACCATGGAAGTCGAAGGTGGGGAGAAGCTGCAGACTGACCAGGCTGAAGCCTCAAAGCCAACGTAAGTCTTGATTTTACTTTTTCTGTCTCCACCATACTCTCCTCTGCCCCATCTCTGTGCTGCTGAGGATAGCTCTGGCTCCTGCATGGTAATGGCAGAGGGAACTCTGAAAACAGAGGAGGAACATGGTCTTTCACATATGCAGTGGAATATTAAGAATGACACATAAGCCCTGATTGAGGGGAAAAACTTAATGACAGGCTTATGCCTCTTGTAGCCATAGAGATATAAATTTATACCTATACAGAAGTACTTTGCTAAATAGGCATGCACTTAAGCATGTGCTTAGATAAATACTAGTCTGAATGTCCATCTGAACTGGTGCCATCAGGTGTAGCTGCATGAACTTGTCCTCACTTGGGTCTTGGTGGTCCTGCGAGAAAGGGAAAGAGCTGGCGGGGACATGCTCTGGCAGCCACAGCCAGAGGTGGGAGAGGACCTGAGGAAAGTTTCAAATCACTCAGTTAAAACTTTCTCCAAGTCCACTCTGCCCAGGTACAGGTCAAGGTCAGGGTTTTGTTCTTTCCTCTTTGACCTGGTCCCCAAATTCCCAGCCTTGCCCCATACTTGGTGTTTTTGTCTTCCCCAGATGTTATAAGCATTCTAGTAGTAATGGATCTGTGTTCATTTGGAAGGAGAAAATGATGAATGGTTTATTTCCTTTCTGATTTGTGGGATTAGTTAACTCAAAACACTATTTGAGGCAGTTTTCCTCTGCAGAGATTTCACACTTAAATGAAATTCTCTGTGTCCTCACTGAGAATTGCCAAGGCAATACATAGCTTCCTCTGGCCGCGGCGAGCAGTGCAGGAGGAGCTTCTGTTAGAACATTCCCTCCCTGTTCCAATATCCCAGTTCCCCTGAGGGACTGGTCCCCGGCAGTATTTCACCAAGAGCTCCCAAACTCATGGAAAAAAAAAAAAAAAAACCAAACCAGCCATCTGCATTATATGCAAGTGGGCAACCAGTTCAAGACCAGCTGATGCAGGCAGGAGAGCAGAGCTGAAGGCAGCCTGCCTTCCCTTGGAGGTTGTCCTCCTGTGAAGGCACCAAAACTGCTGATGCCTTGCACCCTGTGTTGTACTGGAAGAGCAGGAATCTGCAGTAAGTGGTTTAAAAACAATATTCCCAATCAGGGAAACTGCTGCAGCCTGGCTTACTTTTCAAAACACTTCAAAATCTGCTTCAGAAGAGGAAGTAGAGAAGCTGTGCTTGGAAGAAAATTTCCATAAGAACCTGCAGTTGTCATTATTTTAGGTATTTTTATTGCTTCAGTGAAGAAAATTGGGTTCTATTTAGGGGGAATTACTACTACCCCTACTGAAAAGCACACTTCTGGGTTACATGTGATTGTTTAACTTGGTCTGTTCATCCCACTTTTGTCCAAAGGGTCTGTCCTTCCTTACACAAGCTGCCTTGTTGTCATCCATAGGACCATTTATACAAGTGTTGCTTTGAAAATAAGGGCTTCAGGAGTGAGCTCTTTAATTGAGTGGGTCTTTTTATCATAATGAAATGTACAGAGTCTGGGCATGAAGCCATCAGCCCTCAGGAAAATGCAGCCAACACTGAATGCTGCTGTGTGATACGAGTTATGCAAGTCCATCACACTCATCCTCTCTCTACACTGGCTTCCCATAAAGGTGCAAGTCAGGCTTGAAGCCTTCTGGGTTGCTCCATCAATTGGGTGAATGCCCATGGAAATGCCTTAGGAGGGGAGTAGGTTTGACAGTTGTGTTCCCTGAGAGTCCTCAGACTACTAACTGAAAATCAAAGGCTACCCAAGCCAATGCTCTAAAATAATCTTGCACAGAAACCAGAGACTGTCCAGAGCTTGTGCTTTATTCTTCTCTGCATTAGAAGTGCTTTTTTCACCTTGCTTCAGCTCCCTGATACAAGAGTCTGATCAGGGAAAACCAAAGCTCTATGAAAGCGATTTGCTGCACTTCAATTCTCCTCTACAGAGCATAAGGAGAGAAAGAGAATGAACCAGAAGTGACATGTTTGTCATGTTGCTTGAAACAAGACTTGAAGGCCCTCAGGTACTCCGGTGATGAGAGCACTGATAGAAACAGCTCAGAGAAGTCTTTGGTGTGTTTCTGAGCTAAGCTGACTTTCAGACAAAAGATTTGTGGTCAGCCAAAACAACCTTCTGGAGTGTCTCTTCGGGTGTGAGGTCATTCCCACCGTGTTTGCGTGTGTACTTTTGATGACAAGCAAGAGGCTCTGATAGAGGAGCTGGATGGCAAAAGCATGCTTTACTGCCCTCCGGTGCAGGAGCTCACTGCTCCTCAGGCATCCCAGGTCTCTGTGTGATTTGGCTGGGGATGCTGCCTGGCCTGGGGGTGAGGAGCACACTGAGGGGATTTTGAGCCTAAGCACTGTGAAGGTGTGAATACTGAACCAAGTTATCCTGTACGTCCCTAAGCCTGTGTATCTCAGAGGCTCAAAATATAGAAATGCAGGTGAACTATCTGTACTGTTAATATACAGGGAATACAGTTCTGGAAATAAGTGGTGTTTCCTCATATCTAACCCTTCAAACTACCTGAAATTCAGTTTTGCCAGTGACTGGAGGCTCTGCAAGCTACAAAATACTACATTTCTCAGGTGCATCCAGGAAAAAATTCATTTGTAAGGTAAGGCTTGCTGGAAGCCTTTCCTTTTTTTATGTCAGCCTGTGTCTTCAGGAGTGCTCAGGGCTGCACAACCTCACAGAGTCACAGACTGATTTGGGTTGGAAAGTACCTCAAAGCCCATCCAGTTCCAGCCTCCTCACCATGGGCAGGAGCACTAGCCCAGGTTGCCCAAAGCTCCAACCAACCTGGCCTTGAACACTGTCAGTGATGCAAAGGCATCCACAGCTTCTCTGGGCACCCTGCTCTTCAGCCGTGCCAGCCATCCTAACCTGGACTACACACCTCTAACAGAAAAAGAGTTTCCCAGCTGGGGAAGGATTTCCAAAACCACTGTTCCAGATGTGTGAGAGGTTCACCTTTCATCCTCCCTGGTGCAAAGCCAGCAGGTTTTGAGAATAAGGTATTCAAAAGCACTTTTGTGACTTTGGAGCTCAAATCCTGTTTGTAGATCTCAGAAGAGTCAAGGTAGTGACAGGGTTAGCTGCCATGCATACCAAGTGATCAGATGAGTTGTGCACAAGGACTGTGGCTCTTGGGGTGACAGTAAATACTGGTCTGCTTTTTCTTCTTAGGCTCCATGTTGGATTCCTGACATTTTAAGCCCAATCCCTTCATGTGAGGATTATCTGCCTCAGCGCTGGGACAGGGGATGGCACAGTTCTAGAGAAAGCCAGACCTGAAATAGCAAGGGTTATTTCAGATCAGGCTTGCAGTGTATTATTAGTAGAAGTGCTTTTAATAAGTTGTGTAAGAAAAATCCTTTGTATTATGCCCTAACCCGCAGATGCCTCTACATCCCAAATCCCAATGCAAGCAGGATTTTACTGCTTTTCATGCTGGAATTATACTCTTGCAGATCTTTCAGGGTTTTATTCTCTGCCCCATCTTCCCTGCACGTTGGCCTGCTCTCTGTAAAGCACAGCGGGTGAGGTGGCTCAGCACATCTCCAAGACCACTGTTCCAGGAGCTGTGTTAGTACTGCTGCTGTCTGTGTAGCTTGAAAACAAGGTTGCCAAGGGGTCTGGGAATAGCACAAAAGGGCCAAGCACAACACCTCTGTACTGTGGTCCCTAAAGAGGATGCTGGATATATTTAGGTGATGACCTGTGCTTGTAGCAGTGCTCCTGGCCTGTACCAGTGATTCATTGTCTTGTAATATTGTCTTTCTCTGAGAGCAGAATGCAAGAAAACAGAGACCCAAAGAACAGCAAAGCCCTACATGTCTTGTGAATAACTGCTGTGTGTTCACCTGGATGTATTTCACCATGCAGAAAAGTCTCATTCTGCCCTGGCTCACAGCAATGAGAATCGGGTGCATTCAACTCAGCTGGACCATTTGGGTTAAAAGCAGTAAATAACCAGTGGGGGAGAATCCAGCCAACCTGTCTGGACATTCTGGCCTGCCCAAGAAGGGATGGGGGTGTGGGCTGCTCCTCTGACTCTGGAAGTAGCTTCCTTTGGAGGTTATATATCCCCTCTTGCAGCACAGCCTCTTCAGGACTAGTGTCAGAGTGATGCAGTAGCTCAGAGTATAAGTAGTGAGGATGGAGCTTATTATTTTTGAAGAACAAAAGAGGATTTTTTTATTGCCTTCTTTTTTTCCTCCCCTGCAGTTGTCTTATGTGTGTGCTGTTGGGGCAGTGCTGGAGAGAGGACACTCAACAGGTCACTTCTCATGTTGTTTGCTGTGACCAAGCAAACAGAGAGCTTTGTGTGCTCTCCAGAAACTTGATTTTGATAAAGTAACGCCTTTGGTAAACATTTATACCTCTCCATCTCCGTTCCTTTAACCACACAGTAGGAGACAGGGGTGTTCTGGTTTATCATTGCTCCTGATGCTGCTCCCTGATTTGCTTCCAGGGTGCTATGGCAGCTAAGCTGCTTCTCTCTGCTGCGGCAGGCTGCCCCTGTTCGGATCCCTACTCCAAACCTCCAAGCTTATTGCTGGGCTAGGTTCTTAGTTTCAGATTGGTGTGCTGCATCCATCAGAGCCCTGCATCAATCAGAGCCCTGCATCCATCAGAGCCCACTGTCTTACTGGGAAGAGGGACAGGAACTCCACAGCATCCTTTTGCAGTGCTGGTCACTGCCATCTCCTTCTGAGAAATGGGCACTGAGCAGCAAAGGGAAGGGAGGCTGGTGAGCAGGGATGCCCTCTCTCTCTTTGCAGGGGGGGATAATCTGGTCTTTTCATTCAGGAATCCCCTGCCTCAAGGGCCTGGAGTTTGAAGTGATGCTCAGCAGCTTTGCACAGAGTAGGAGCGTGATAAGTGCGTTTTGTTGCAGTCAGTGTTTTGCTGCCACAGTTAGTTGGGAGATGCTGAGAACTCTTCCCTGTGGCAAAAAGAGAAAGGTCCTTTTGAGATGAGCTTGCATGTATGAATTACAAATAAATATTCCATACCCTGCAGAACAAATGTGACTCCACTAAACTACAGGGATTTATACTGATGTGAGAGGGAGCAGAGTTTAGCCCATAATTCACATTGTGTATCACTCGGTACAGCTGTTGGTGCTGTGCCTGGTAGGTCACAGCTGGACATGTGTGTTTCTGCTGTCCAGGAGGGTGACCAGAGCTTGTGGCACTGCTGCCCTGGGTGCAGTGGCAGCCCCGTGGGCTCTGCAGACAAACCCACTGTCTTCGGCTTCCTGACACAAGCCCATGCTACACTCAGAGCTGTGTTGCAGAAGTACCACCCCATGGCAAAGCTCAGGCACAAGACCTGTGTGCCTACATGGGTTTAAGCAGTCATTATATTTATGTTTGCATGCCTAGCTAAGTGATGTGTAAGCAGAATTCATGATGTTGGGTGAAGAGTAAAGCACAAGGAAATTTTAGGAGATAGCTCCTTTTTTGTTGTTTTTTTTTTTCTCCATCTTCTAGTTGGCCTCAGCTTTAAATATAAGCTGTCTTAATTACTCAGACTGATAGGCTTGCTTTTCCAGTTGCATGATTTTATTTCACAGCTGTGCAGATGTTTACAGCTCTTTTTCCTTTGGAAACCTTCAGGAGCCTTATGAATGTGTCAAAGTAGGTGACCAAGCCCTGGGTACAGATAACATCAGACACTGTCACTTCTGAGATACCATCTGTGGGGTGAGAATCTGAGCAGAGGGTCAGTCTGCCCCAAAACATCTCTTGGGGAAATGTCTTCAAGTGGAGATCCTTGGCTTTGTTCCGTGCAAACACAGTGCAGATGTGCTGAGCCCATGATGCTACTGGACTGAGGTGACAACATGGACATTTGCACCCAAAGGGTTCTGTGGTTAGTTTGGTTGGACCTGCTCTTCAAATCCCCTTTAGTGTGTATGGTAATGTTTCCATAATGCTACTGAGATTTATGCTATGACATTCCCATTTTTGAAAGCAGAGGCTGTGGACAAGTCATTAAGCACAGCAAAAAATGCAGTTAAAAGTTATTACCCAGGTGAAAGCGTATGATCCATTATGGCAAGTCTTCATGCAAGCAGTTTAGTGGCCTTTTTAATTAGAAATTCATAATCTCTTCTGATGCTTCCCCTTAACTGCTTGGCAGGAGTGGGTCTATAAAAAAAATCCATGTTAGATTTAAGGAGCTGGGGTTTTCCCCAGAATAAAGACAAGTATCCCTCAGGTGACGGCAGTGCCATGATCTGGCCTCCTGGACAGCAGTACGATGGTCTGCTGGGACTGCAGATGGTGATCCAACTCCCAGAGGTCTCATGTGCGGTCCCTCCTCTCTCCTGTTCTGCAAATGTTACACTAAAAGCCGTGTTGGAAAATAATGAAGACTTGTTTTTATAGACTTACTTCTTGTAGTTGTTTCTCTGGTATCAAGTAAGTGCAAGCTCTGGTGGTTTTCCCTGACCTTTAGAGCATACATAGCATTGCTTTCGCATGGATTCTCTGGTGTCTAGTGAGGTTTGAGCTCGTGCACCTTCTCTTTCACAGATGTCTTTCTTTTCTTGCCAGCTGTCTAATTTTTTAAGTGTTCCTATGCACTTGTGAATTATGTATTCCTGTGATAGCGCATACATTCAAATTTAAGTATTCCAGAAGGTGTGATGATGCCCAAGGCAATTTTCATCGACATCCGTCTGCTTCATCACTCCTATGCATGCAACCTTAAGATGGGATAGTAAAGACCAAAAGGACACTGAAACGAGACTGCGATTCAGTGATCTGAAGTAGTGCTAAATTAAGGGTAAGAGTACAAAACAAAAGTCCTGGGATACATGCTTGGTTCTGGTTTAATACCCATGGTTGGTGTTTTTTTAGAAGTTAAGCTGTTCTGCTTGTCACTGAGCGGGGGGAAGGCTGGGGGTGGGACATGTGAAAAGTGCCCGGTTGTTGGTTTGTTTATTAAGTACTGTGTACAAATATTATTTAATGAGGGGTTCCAGTGCTATTGCTGGTTGAAAAGCAGTGTAGGGACATAGAGATCATGCTTTAAAGAACTGATACTGTGCCCACTGCCTGGACAGAGCTCGGTAAGAGGGAATGGTTTCATGGGAAGCCCAACCCTGGCAGTCTTTTCTCAACAGGTTCACAGTCCCGTCTGTGAAACGCAGGTTGCCACTGTGAATGTGCTGGGTCCCCCAATGAACAGCAGCTCTGTGTGTGAGAGCACTTAAAGGGAGCTGTGGACTGTTGTCACTACATGGACAAAGAAGCCAAGGCAGGAGGAGCATGGAGAGAGACATGGCAGCATTTTTCCAAACCCTTTCCAGAGCAATTCCAAGGTTTTTCAGGTTGAAAAAGCCTGTGAAAAGCAGGATAGTGTGCACAGGAGTGTCTTGCCCTGCTCACTGGTCTTTTGTGGCTTTGCTGAAAGGTTCTGTAGGCAAATATAAAGCTGTCCTTACCTAGGTACAGTCCTTTGCCGTTGTGTTTTCTTCCAGGCTGGTAGGACTTGATAGAAATGATTAACCATGTCTGAATTAAATAATGGTTCTGTCAAAGAGCGGCTTCAGTGAAGCATCTTTGTCCAAGGAAAGCTTTGGTTACCATGTGCATGGCATTGCAGTCTACCTCTACGAGAAGTAGTAACAACCACAGGTAGTAAATGCACGTAGACCCGTTCCCATGCCATGAATGCAACTCTGGCTCGTGCTGTATCCAAAGAGGATTCACCAATATGGCACGTACAATAGGCAGCCCCTGGGTTCTTCCCCTTCAGACCTCCCAGCGAAAGGCTGCTGGGCTTATGGTTCTGTCTCCTCCAGCTGAGCCTTCCTCCTCTAATTGTACCATCATCGCATTGAGCGAGAGCACGGGGCTTTTGAAAAGCAGTCACCGCTTACATCACGATGCTTATTTGCTTCTTTCTGGTGCGCTAGCCCGAGGATTGCGGCGTCTGCGTTGCCATCACCCGCCGGCATTCTCATCCCGACCAGCCGGGGTTCTGCGGGAGCCACCGGCCTGGGAGGAGGTGCGGACCAGGGGACGTGAGGCTGGTCCGGGACATCTCTGGGGCAGGAATGCCATCTTGTGGCCATCGACAGCTGATGTGTGATCAGATCCACCACCAGCCCTTCCTGCAGCATCCCCCGTAACACTTCTCCTGTGCATCAGCTCTTCTCGGGAAAAAGAGACCAAGCTCCTTTCCCCGCTCCTTTTTTTGGGTTCCTAAAGCTGTGCTGTCGGTCTCGGCAGCTCCCTGGCAGCAGAGCGACACGATGCTGGCACAGGGGTCCGCGGGGACCACTTGTGAGCCACGAGCAGATCAAGAGCAGCCCTTCACAGGCTTTGCTTTGCTGCCGTCTCTGTCAGCTTTACCCTGTTCCTTCTGCACCTTGCACACTCAGGCGCAGATGTGACGCTCTCCTAGACATGTTTCTTCTCTCTGTCGGCAGTTGTAGTGTTGCCGTAGCCAGTTTGAGGACGTGGGAGTTGCAGCTCCTGGAGAGAGATGGTGCCTTTTATCAGCTGTCTGGTGCTGCTGGCTGCATGATGTTAAGCAAGATGGTGTCTGCGTGCGTGACACCTACATGTGTCTCAGAGCTGTGGGAACAAAACTGGACAGTCTGTGAAATGCTCCAGGTTGGTGAAATCTTTAGCAGGTGCTGGGAGTCCTTAGGGATGTGCTGTCTCTGCTCACCTTTTGGGTGACACCACTGTGCTTTCTGCAGTGGTGTTTTTGAATAAATGAACCCCCTTTTCATCAGCAGAATTGCCAATGATGCTTTTCCTGGCAGAGGGAGTGTTACATGCGTCACAGTAAGACATCACGGCAAACCGTGGAGTTACTGAGAGCCCCTGGGTCATCCCATCGGAGCAGATGCCAGTGCTCCATGCAGAGACATGGCCTCACTCAGCATTGCATAGCCCCAGGGGGAGGCAGGTAGAGCCAGTACATGCAGGGGTGCTGACTTTCGGTCGCCTGCACAGTAGCTGCATTGGTGGAAGCAGGATTTACTGTTGTTATGAAGTCTACGCAGGGAAGTCTAGGAGGAATCAAATCTGTTTGCACTGTCACTCCCACTTCAGCTGAGCTTCTTCCGAGGGGATGGGACTGAAAGGCTGTTCTGTCAGCAGAAAGGGAGGAGAGGAAACAAATGTGAGCAGAAATAGGCTGTGTTGTCAATCTGTCTGATCACTTTGGTTATCCTGTTCTGAAGGTGAGTAAACACATCAAACTTTTGCCGTGGGAGGAATCCCAGTGGAGGCTCAGCAACTCCTGGGAATCAGCCATGCTACGGATGCAAACCCTTCTCACTTCTACAGGCAGAGTGGGAAGGTACATTTGTTAGCACCTCAGTTGTATTTCCTAGCCCAGGACATTTTTGCCTAAACAGAAACAGAGATGTTTCTCTGCATTTATGTATGTTCTTGGAGATTTTAATTTCAGATCTTTTCTGTGCTCCTGCAGCAGTCACCTCCAGCACCCCACCTTAGCAGTGGAAAGACAGGGGTGCTTTTAAGGCAGGCTTCCTCTTACCTGTTTGCTGCCTCCAGATTGGGTGAGGCAAATTAAGGTCTAGCTCTGCTGGCCATTTATTTGTCTCTCCTTATTACAGTAGCAGGAGCCCAGCCAGGTGACATGGGCAGGCATACACAGTGGTAAAGTCACCTAAACTTGTGGTTTTCCACAGTTGTGATCCACCTTGTGTCTCAGCATCCTCTCCCAGCAGCTACAAACCCTTTCCTCAGAGCCTTGGTTGTGTTTGACGCCCTCTGTGGTAAGTGAAATCCAAACTTAGTCCCACAAAACCCACCAGATATTAACTGACTTTCTGTTTCTGTCAGCGGATGGCTGCTGTTGGGGGAAGGAACCAGCACCTCCTGTACTTCATCCACAGTGGGATGTGTTTGCTGACCATTGCAGAGCAAGCAGCATGTGCTTTCTTTGTGTGCTGTCTTTACTCAGCACCTTATTTTCATTTTATATAATTTTTTCTCTCTCATTAATCTCAAATCTCTCTTGAGATGGTGTATTGCCCACTGGGTTGTGTTTCTTAGAAGAATCCATCTCACCTCAGTTGAGGTTTGTAGTGCTATTGCAGTAAGTTGCAAACTGGTTTGTAACTGTCCCTGACCCAGCATCCCCAAACAGGCTGTGGCTTGTGGTCTTCTCCCACTGAACAGAGGTGTGCATAGGGCTGCAGGTCTCCAGCTGTATGACTTTCAGGGCTTTCTTGAAGACCCTGAAAAAAAACAGCCTGAATGCTTCTGTTGCCTTTGGGTTTGTTTCAAATCCCAAAGACAGAAACAAACTCTTATCCATCACTGTTGCCTACAAGAGTTGCAAAAAAAAATACGTATTTTCCCTGAAGGCTTTGGGATGCCCTACTTCTTATTGCTACTTTGTGACCCAGCTGGTGTGAATGTGAGCACCTGCCTCCACCACGTGTCATGGCCACATCCATTCTGTCACATCACACGTTGGTGTCTTTCTGACACCACTCCCAAAGCAGGGTGAGCAGTCTGCTCTCCCCACGCCTGCTTGTGAAGGGCTCAGCATGTTGGGCAGCGTTGTCTTGTTTACTTCATTCCTGGAAGCTCACAAATACCCTGTTTCTGGAAATGAAATGAGTGTTTTTATCCCGCTGGAATTAATGCTGTTCCTGTGTTGGGTTTTGCTGTGGAGCTGAGTAAGTCTGTACATGCTCCATTATAACGAGCTGCAGCCTCACAGTATGGGCCAGGGAAGATCAGAAAGACCGATGCTACCTGTAATCTTGGTCATTGACCTCTATTTCATGGTTTGGAACAGCCAGTCTGTATGAAGCATTAGGGAATATAACAAAGTCTTTCCTGCATGCTTCTTTGCATACAGCTAAGTGTTAAACACATTTAAAAACTGGTTTTTCCTATGTGTGTATCTCTAGAAATATGTAAAACAGAAACCCACCTTAGTGTTGCATCAGAGGAAAGGTTGCACTGCTCCGTGAGCTGCATGAAGGTAGGTTTGCTCAGGGCCTGGTGTGCTGCTTCTCCAACTTTTTCCCCATGCTTAAGCTTTGGGTGTACATGATTTATGACCTAAGATTTACGGCTGTTTCCTGGGGAGATCTCTTCTGGTAGGAGTGGATTGTAAACAAAAAGTATCATTTGTTAGGCAGGATTTCTGGAAGAACTAAATCAAGACTGTACAAGTGTTTCAGTCTCCCAGCAATGAAGCAGGTTTGGACCTCTCCATCCTCTGAGAAGGATCCAGCTCCAGCACACACCATGACTGTGATTAGCTGAGAAACCAAGCCTGGATGAAAAGCACCACGCCACATAAGATGAAGCAGTGACCCAGGGAAAGGTGCCTTCGCTGACACGTGTGTCTTCAACAAGAAAGAGTAGTCTTATCAGTCTGCTGTCTGTGCCGCCCTCTTGAGAAGAATTCCCTTCACCAGCCAGAGACTGAACAAATGGTACACCAGGAGAGACAGAAACATGCTGCTGTGGGTGCCAGGAGAGAAGAGATGAGGGGTGTGGATGAACAGAAGTGTGTGAAGGACAACCCTTTCCTGCCCACACTGGCAGTGCATGAGGGAGGCAGTTGGACCGGCCAGACATTGCGTTCTCACCACATCCTCCTCTGGCAGCAGAGGACAGCAAGTGAGGCAAAGCTGGCCATGAAAATTTTGTCCCAGACATGGACATGTATATGGAAGACCTTTCAGATGGACCTCCCTGCCTCCATGTATATGGAAGACCTTTCAGATGGACCTCCCTGCCTCTGTACGCAACCAGCTGCCTGCTGCGGGAGGGCGGGTGGTGCTGGTGTAGGTGCCTGTGCCCCTGCAGGGATGGAGACAGTGGCATGCCATGTTCTGCCATCCAAACATGTGCTCCTGGCCTGGAGGGGACAGGCATTGCTGTGGTTACATTAGAAAAATGATACTGGGCAGGTGGCTCAATAAACTAGTGCAAATTGAGGCAACATGCGGGAATATAGTTCCCAAGGACCTTTTTACTTCAGTGGAGAACTTGTGGGAAGAAGGCAGAAGGGCAGCTTCTCCCTTAGAGAGGGGCTCTGTTGCAGGAAGCTGCTGTGTAGGTTGAGCATAATGTACACCTGGAGTGAACCTACCAAGGGAAGAGCGTAGCTCTCTTTTAACACACATTTTCACTTCTGTTTTCTAAATTTTTTTTCACATTTATTCCATGCAAGCTGGCAGGTAAACCCATTTAAATAAATATTTTTGAAGAGGGAGAAAAGGTGTCCTCTGGCAGTTTCAAAGCCCATGAGAACCGGTCATAGATCATGTTTAAATGTCAACATCACTCTCCAGCTGCTCCCATGTTAGCCTGCTGACAGGCCGAGCTGGTTAGCAGAGCTGATTCATGGCCCCGCAATATAATTCAGTTGTGCTTGTTCATTATTTATAGAAATCACAGGCATTGATGTTCTGGCTACATTGAGTTACAGGAGCAATGATGGGAGAAGGGTTACTGGTTCAAATTAGGCAGGGGCTAAGCAGACTGGATGAAGACCACAGCACATGAGTGACAGAATTTAATGCATCCTCCTTTAGAGGAACTTACACACTAGAGGTCAGTAGAAATGACTAAGTCATAGTTTCTCAAGGACAGCTGAGAAAAACATGGATTTAGGCCACCTAAGTGGGATATCATGGAGAAAGGCAGCTGGAGCATGAAGCACTACTGTCTGCTTTCCTGCCATACATAAGTGCAGTGAGGACAAGGACCCTTGCAGGGTTTTGCTCAAGCCTTATTCATATCTCAGATAGGTTTTTAATTGCACACTGTACCACAGCAGTATGGTGGTGTTTGAATGATTTTGTCTTTATGGCTATGTAATTTAACTTTATACTTGCTGTGTCTGCATTTTGGTAGTGCTCAGAGGCCAAAGATCAGGATGTAAAGCACTTCGGATCCGTAGGATGAAGACAGTTGTTTCAGCAATATTATGGCAGGAAAGGGTAAGAGCCAGGTGCAGCAGCAAGCCAAGAAGCCTAGATGGTCTTACTTTTTTTGTCCCTAAGTTGGGAAGGGCAGAGTAGCATCAGCCTGAAAGTTTTCCAGAAGATCACTAGTGCTTGCTTGAAACAGCTGACAGCACCTTGGTCGGAGCAGTCAGGCACCTGCATCTGCAATGGCACCACTTTCCCTCCATGTGCCAGTAAGGACAGTGCCTGTGAGAGCTTCCAAACGCTCCTAGAATCACGAAGGTAAGCCTGTCCTTCGAGTGCTCTGTGTTAGACAAGCCCACAGAGGTAGTGGGGAGCAAGGCTGACCTTTGTCCCTTGTTGCCCGCTGTGGACACGGGTCAGTTTATGTTTCATTCAGAAGAAAATCTCAGCTTTAGCCTGTTTGCTTAGTAACAGTGATGGCACCTCTAGGTCAATCTGTAGACACAAAGTGATGATCTACTTATTCTACTTGTAAAAGGTACAACAGGGGCCAGAATTTGTCTAGTTAGTACCCAGGGCATATCTCATCCTCTGCTCTTTGCAGCCAGAAGAGTTTAGCTACTCACCCTAAGTTTGATGCCTAGCTAGAGATGCAAGTAGTTCCTACTGATATCACTGGAATAACAGAGACACTGTAAATAGGGTGGTGATTCTAGCAAAGACCTGATGCACAGCAGCATTTCTTGGTCAGCTCCAGGCTTTAGGATGCAGTGAGCAATCAGAAGTGCTGGGCTGAGGGTTTCAGGTGGAATTCAGGTAGTTGATGTGGTTCTCATTGAGAAAGTAATTTCAGGACTTTTCTGCTTGTGTACTTCTTTCCCCTGATGCATATATATCTATAGCTACATCCTTTTGGCCAGAATGATGTTATTTGTCCTCATTTGAAGGTGTGTTATGGCTTTGAAATGTCAGTGTAAGCTCTGTGATGTGGGGACTTGATTCCACACCTGGAATATTGTGTCCAGTTCTGGGCCCCTCAGTTCCAGAAGGACGTAGAACTCCTTGAAAGAGTCCAGTGTAGGGTCACCAAGATGATGGAGTGGAACACCTTCCTTCTGAGGACAGGCTGAGGGAGCTGAGTCTCTTCAGCTTGGAGGAGACTGACGGATGATCTCAATGTTTGTAACTATGTAAAGGGTGAGTGTCAGGAGGATGGAGCCAGACTCTTCTCAGTGATAGCCAGTGGTAGGACAAAGGGCAATGGGTCCAAGCTGGAGCAAAGGAAGTTCCATGTGAATGTAAAGAAAAACTTTTTCATTGTGAGGGTGATGGAGCTCTGGGACAGGCTGCCCAGAGAGGCTGTGGAGTCTCCTTCTCTGGAGAGAATTCAAGACCAGTCTGGATGTGTTCCTGTGTGGTTTAATTGAGGTGATCCTGCTCGGGCAGGGGGTTGGACTAGATGATCTTTCGAGGTCCCTTCCAACTCCTAACTTTCCTGATTCTGTGACTGATAGTGTGGGTACTTCATGAAAAGATTTGTCCAGAAAGGGACCTAAGGCAGCTTCCCAGCAAATAAACACCTGCAGTGATGGCTTGGTTAATTATTAAATATGGAAATGAAACCATTACATTGTTAGTCCCACAGAAGAGCTTAATACCTAACTACCATCCAGAGCTAATTTTCTGAACAATAATTTAATACACAGCACAGATAAACTGCGTACTTAGATTGAATACAAATGATGTTTCAGTGACATGAATTATGGCCTTATGCTGAGCATCACTATGGCAACTAATGACATCACTGCAAGCTTCAACCTGCACAAAACCCAACTTCTGAGGGTCTCTGTCTGTTGGTGAGGATCTTTTCAGGGCTTTTGGGGGTATGAATATGTAAGCACCACCGTGTTGTCAGGGGTTTGCTGTGTATGTTTACTGTCATTTGAAACATTTATTCCCTTTGTGGTTGATGTTGTTCTCATGAAGGAAACCTAATGAAAATTACTGTTTGTATTTGGTTAGTAACATTTGTTGATAACATATGGTCTGGGAATGCTTCAGCAAATAAGAGCTTTTTAATAGTAAACAGAGATATGAGTTCTATAAAGCAGATGCTGTCAAAATACAAAGTGTAAGGTTGGATATTTTCTTACTTTTGCCACTTACCCAAAGCGAGCTTATCTTCCTACTGCTGGTGACTCTTCTTTTAAAGAGAAAAAAACATAACCTGTGACCTGAAATTGCAATTAGAAAATAGCAGGGTTGGGCAGGAGAGGGGTGTGTTTATTGGTTCTAGTGTTTAGAACTTTTATTAGGTACCTAATGGATCAGACATGAAAAAGATGTGATATTGGGGGTCTGGCTGGACCTGTTGTGCTGTAGATAATTTGTGCCAAACCTCTGCTCCCTGACACTGTTGGCGTTTTGGTGCATCATTGTAAGATGAAATGTGTAACAGTGATGCTGGGAGAGAACACTTCAGAGCAAAGCTGATGAAGACCTTGAGCTCGTTAATCAGTTCTATGCTGAACACGCTCATCTGCTAATCTCAGATGGACAAGATTTGGTCAGCAGAGAGCAGAGCATAAAGCCATACCCCTTGTGCATAGGAAGATGTAAATTATTTTTCCCCATAACTTTCCAAATGCAGAACTTGCTGTTTGGTATTTATGTTTGAAGAACATCTATTTGCTGGACCATGTGTCACCAGAGCCCTTTCCCAGTCATTTTAAGGGAGCTGCCTTTCTTCAGCAGAGGATCTGGTTTGAGGACAGTGTAAGAAAGTTATGAATAGCGTGAGGGTGGATAGAAGTGATTAGTGAGATATGGTGTAATTTCTCATCTGACTTGCAGTATTTTATGTTGCATCACATCACTCAGAGGTGTTGCTCGTGGCATGCTCTCGGTTTCTTCTAGTGTATGAAAAGCACCTTGTCTGTGATTATTCTTCAAGCTTGCTTGTGCCCTTGAGGTTGCAAGTATGATGAATTTTCAGGGTCTCTGGGAACAATGTAGGAATCTAACTCATAATGAATTAAAAAATGAAGAGAACAATAAAGATAAAAATAAAGAAAAATACAAAAGAGCAGCTCTTATCTGCTAGTTCCACTTTGGGTGTCTGCATGGTAAGATGTTCAGGAGCATCCTCCTTGCAGTGGTGCACTCTTCCCTACTCATCCTCTGCTATTCATATTTGTCTGAGCTGTTCTCTATTTTGGGAGTGCTTTGTTTAGCTCTGCCTGGGAGTCTCTCTCTGGCTTTATTTTGAAAATTCTTGAATTTTCTAAACTATAGAAACAATGCTTGAAACACATCTGTGAAGTCTAAAAAATAAAAGCATCACAACTTGTTACCCCTTTGCATGGAAAGTCATTATTTTTCTCTTCTCTGCTACTTTCAAAATTGTTTAAAGCTTGCAAATAGGCATTGCTTTGAGTTCCACTTATGTTTTGTTCCATGACCTTCTTCAGTCAGGAAAAAGGGGAGCTTTTTTCTGTATCAAAACAGTAACACAGGTGATTCATTTGATGTGGTGATGTGACACTGCTTGTGGAGGCTCTTCAGGAGCCTGTTTGGAAAGCTGTGGCCCTTGGCATACTGAGCAGACTTAGTGTTCCACAGGTTTCTTTTCCCTACAATCTCTCCACACGAAAGCTGACTGCTGTGTAAGGGCCAGGTGTTTTTTGCAGAACCCAATGAGGGTGCTCACCAGGATCCTCCATGAGGATGTGAGGGTGAGCCCTTGCAGACGTCGCTGGTGGCAGCACGCTGCCTGCTGGGACAGGAGCAGGGCCCAGGAGAGAAGCCCCTGAAACAAAGTGTGGTGGGCTGTGGCCAAACTGGCACTCTGCTCTCAAAGCTTCCCCAAATATCCTGGTCAAGAGAGGAAACCTCTAGTGTGATGAGATCAGGCTCATCACTCTGGTGGGCTGCTGTGATTCCCATGCTCAGGCAGGGGTAGTCAGCTATGGGGCGGGCTCCCCTGGTACGATATAAAATGACAAATGTGGCTGTAGGAGTCAGGAGACTGTGGCTGGGACCCTGTGCCTGCTGGTGCCACCTGGAACAAGTTCTCTGCACACCCAGGCAGTTGTGGTTTGGGAGCTCAGAGGTGTCATGTAGACATGCATTTCTAGAGGGGGTTTATCTCATACCATGGGTCATTCAGCCACCACAGTGCCGCTTTCCAAGCCACCAGACCAGCTGGAGGTGATGGTCGTGGTTTGTTGTGTAGTTGGAGAGGTGGCTGCTTCCTGACCACTGCCATCCCATCCCCAAGGAGATAGTGTCATGCTCTGCAGTCCCTGCACACTAGGAGTACTCTAGATGTGATGAATTAAACCTGCACTGGACCAAGACTCAGAAGAGAACCCAGGTTAAATTTGGGTTTCTTCAGAGAAAACAAACTTCACTCTCAACCTGGAAGGGAGAGGCTAAGTGACCAAGAGAACAGCAGAGGCATGAGTAATTACAGATGTCCTAGATCCTCAAATTCTGTTGTGACTGTACAGGCTGTTGTTGCAGGAGATATATTATTCTTTCTAAATAAAAAAGTTCTCTTAATTTTGTTTTCATGCTGTTCCTAAATACTCTTTTTTTTTTTTCCCTAAAGGACCATCATGGTTTTTGCAAACATCTGTCCCACATTTCCCTCTGAAGATAATTAATGCCCTTGTCACTCAGACAGCCCAGCAACTTTGGCTTGTGCCAGACAGCACATTTTTGGTTAACCATTGCCCGCCCAAGGTGTAGCAAGTCAAACTGAACATCTCTCTGTCCTCTTCACAGCTGGGGCACCCAAGGAGACTTCACGACAACACACGCGCTTCCTGCAGTGAAGGTGAAGCTCTTCACGGAGAGCACAGGAGTGCTGGCTCTGGAGGACAAAGAGCTTGGGAGGGTAAGGAGATTTTGAGTGTCATAATGTTTTTTTTTCCTTCTGGCCCTCCTTTTCTAGAAAAATCTCTCCTGTACGGAAATATCTTTGGAGCACAACATGCTCTGCTTTTTTGCCAAGCTTCAGGAGTGGGAAGGGGGGGTGGAATCAAGCTCTCCACTGCTGGAAAGGAGTGCATCTTGCATGCTGTCTTTGTTGGGAGCTCTTAGTGGCAGCATTTCAGCTGGCTGTGCCTGCACGCAGCGAAGGCAGAAGATCTTGTGTGCGATATTGGCAGTCCGGAAAGCCTTAGAAGTTGCTTACGGAAATGGACATTCCTGAGGCAGAAAAGGGGATTATGCTGAAGGAAAAAGAGGGGATTTAAGTTTGGCAGGAGAGTATTAAGCTGCTTTCATATCTGCTGAGCAGGCGGTGCATGGTTTGAGCGATTGAAAGCACTGACTCGCTGCAAAGGGCTTGAAATCCTGGGTTCTCCTGCGGATTGTGGCTGAGCTGGTGGCTTCAGTGGGGCTGGACTGGGCTGGGCTGGGGAGTGCAATGTGGGGGCTCATTGCCCACACCAATGGTGCTAATAGCAGAGATCTCAGATTCCCCTGGTATTGGCTACAGAGCCAACCTTCCCACCCCATCTCTGCCTCTCACCTATAGTCCCTTGGGACTGGTGGCCCTCCATCACTGCAACCCACACCTCCAAGACATCTGTGGATGGGCTTTTTCTGTGTCTTCAGGACACTTCAGTTATTCTATGGATTTTTTGTAGCTGTAAAATCTGCGTTGACTGCAGGCATAATTGGCAGCAAACTCCCTACCATGCCTTCCTCAGTTCCTCAGGGGTATGAGAAGATGGTGAATAACTCACAAAAAAAAACTGTTCAGGGAACTGCACCTTACACATGGCATCTCCCATGTCACAGCTCAGTGTCGCTTGAGCAATCTCCAGAAGCAGCCTGGGATCCCTCTGCCCGGCGCTGCAGCACACCTTGTGTTCTGTCCTGTCTGCATGGCCACGGCCAAGAGAGCCACTGACCCTGTGGCAAGCCCAAGGATGGTATTTACAGCACTGGACTGACCTTGTAGGGTGTTTCTCGCTAACTCTGTGCCTGCTTGTTCCTTGACACAGGAGAGTCTGTGTCTATAGAACAAAGTTTTTCCTAATTAACGTGGTTTTGTATTGATCCCATTCATACAAGTGCCAAAGATTCTTTCAGGCCCTAGTGAGCTCTTGATTTAAGTTATATCTGTATGGTGGAGACCACTGCATGTGGGGTTTTTTCCTCATATAATTTATCTTCACTTTACCTACTTGTGTTTTGTAACTTGTAACATCCTTTGTTCTTGCACTTTAGAGGAAAGCAAAGTTACCCTTTATTTTCTTGTCTCAATCACCTCTTAAAAGAGTCACAGCCCCTTCAGACTTTTCTCATCCCCACCTTCCTCCTTCCTTTCTCCCTGTCCTGTTTCCTTTTTCACAAAAGCAGTGACCCCGACAGGCTGCAGTACTCCAGCTGAAGACCTGCAGCTGCTTTGCCACACAACATCTCTCTATTTTCAAGATTATTTTCAAAACCTCCTTCTTCAAAGAGCCTGGCTTTATCCGCCGCAGCACGCTGAGCCGAGCTTTTCACCCAGCCAGCCACGATGCCATTCAGGCCTTGTTGCCCTGGGTGGTTACACTCTCTGTAGACCCACTTGCTTTGTAAGTCTTGTTTCCACTGGCAGCCATGAGCGGTGCTGACTTTGCGGGTCTCGGGAAGCAATTAGTCGTGGGTGTTGTTCGGAGAAAGATGTCAGCCCCCCGAGCAACCCCTCCTGCCCTGCAATGCTGATGAGCCAGCCCCACGAAGGCACTTTAATTCCAGGTCCAGTGGGAAGCCATCCCTCCTCTCTGAGCTTCCCTGGTCTGAAGGAGGTGGGCCAGCAGCGGTGAGCACGGGGAGCGGGCTGGTGATTTCCTCTGGCCCGTGGCCACCAGCGCTTTCAGTCGGTCGAACTTCAAAGGGATTCTTGGTGTGCCCGGAGCGGCCGAGAGATGACGCGTGTCTGCTCAGGCTGCATCAGGATTTCTTTTTGAATGAAATAATGAAACCGGGAGTGTTAAGCCCCCAGTTTGGCTGTTGGAATGGGCATGAACCTCTCTGTGGAGAGAGAGGAGGGAAGCAGGTTTTATACACAAAAACACCCGTGCTCAGCCGCCCTTTGAGAAGCGGCTTTGTGCTCCGCCAGGCATGTACAATGCCCACTTTCTGTTGCAAGTGTTCCACTGGCAACCGGCCGGCACTCCTCATTTCGCCACTTTCATTGAAGGGAGAGCTGGAAAATACTCCCAAGCCCTGAACTGCTGGATGGGCAGCTGAAGGCATGGGAATACATCCTGGCCCTATTGAAGCCGGTGGCAAAGTTCCCATGGATTTCCGCTGTGCCAAGACTTCATCTACTGAGAGCAAGGAGGGGAAGAGCCGTGAATTACAACAACACTGAGCAATGTTTGTGCACTTTCTGCTGAAAAAGAGTTAGAAATCAAAGTACAGAGCATCCCAAACACCCTGAGTGGCTGCTGCCTCACTGAGAGATGCAGTTTAGTGCATGACCTCCCTTGCAGTGCATCCTTGGAAACTACTCAGAGATTTGGGTCCATCTGTGTTTCTAACAACACCCCTCCTGGAGGATTCATTCCTCATCCTCAGGATGTTTGTTAAATGTGTGTTTTTTTTCAAGAGCAATGCAGTAGAGGCTGGTGTTGCTCTGTAACTTGTGTAACTGATAACAACTTCAGATTCCTGCCAGAGAGAGCTTTAGTCTAACTCAATAAGAGAAGTCATAAATAGTGGTGATGAGCAAGGGTGACATCAAGAATCTACTGATATGAACCTCTGTCTTTGGGGGAGGCAATAAGATAATTTTTAAAATCATTCATCAGAGCATAATATCAAGGATATTTTGGTGGAACACAGGCCCTAGGTTGTTGACTCAGTAAAGTTGAAGATCAGAGAAATGCAAGATTATAGTCTGGGCTGGAGTTTGGCAGGAGCAGACTGAGCATCAGCAAGGAATGAGTGATGGAAGCACAGCAAATAGCGAGGGTGAATGCTGCCATTTATAAAGTAATGCTTGTGTGAAGGTTAATGGATGTAAAAGAGATTCATCTCACTACAGGACAGTGGAGAGTGGAATGAATTTGTACCAGGCAAAGTCACCTCTGAGAGTAAAAGCATCGGGATGGGTGTAGGAGGGAAGAGGGTTAAACCATGTCTAAGGACACATACGAAAACACTGGAAGAAAATGGTGGGTGGGGTGTAGTGCTGGGAGAACAATGTGACTCACTGTCTGAGGGAGCTGTCCTGCTTTGTAGGGGTAACGGGGGAGTGGGGAAAGCACAGCTATGACCAGAAAAGACTACTCACCTCTTGGAGCCTTTGAGTTTCGTTGATGAGCCAAACACTTCCATTGGTGTGCGTCCACAGCTCCAGTGCAGTTGGTGCTGCACTGATTTATCCAGCTGGATACCATCCCAACATTTCTTCACTCCATGAAGTTGCAGCGGAGATTCCTGCAGCTGCTGATGTCATGGCATGGGATGCATATTTTATGTGCTGTCATAGTGCAATCAGACACACTAACCTTCCTTAAACATTGCCTACAGGAAGCAAAAAAAATCAAGCCAGCTTCCCCATGACCTGATAGCAGTGTCAGATGAACCATTTTGAGTAGAACTTTCTGAGTCCTTGAGGCAGCACACCTCACATGGGAAATGTCAGGAAAGCTGGAGGTTAGCCAAGCTGTATGAGTCTGAAAATGGGTGATTGCAGTGGGTAACCTTAACAAAAAACTTGTTGCTGGTTTGTTCATCACATAAGTCCACCATCATTTCTAGACTGATTTATTTGGACACTTGCAAGTTCATTTACCACAATCTTTCCTGAATCAATGGCAACTGATAATGCAGTTTTGTTCTGTACAGTAGATAGAGGAGCAAGAAAATATAGGAACTAATATCAAAATAATAAGCAGTACTTTAAAAAAAAACAATAAATAACCATTCTCACTGATGGCAACTGTAACTTCCAGGCTGATTTTTAGGACAAAAGTATCTCACCTGATGTGCTTTTGTTCCCTGTTAAAACACAGTCTGTGAATAATTTTGCTAGTTAACATTGTTGATTTTGATGCTTGCAGGTTGTTCTCCACCCTACTCCCAATAGCCCAAAGCAATCAGAGTGGCACAAAATGACTGTTTCAAAAAACTGCCCGGATCAAGACCTGAAGATCAAGCTTGCCGTGCGAATGGATAAGCCTCAAAACATGAAGCACTCTGGGTAAGTGCTTATCTTGATCTGAACTCAATTTGTCTTGAATGTGCATTGGAAAATCGCTTTTTTTTAAGATTCTGGAAGAGCAACTTGTTTGCTCAGCCTCACAAGAGGTCAAAAAGAAGATAAATACAAAAATGGTGTTAGTTCAGTAATTTACAATGCACTTTTGGTATTTTTAGTGTAGTCTATTTAGTGCATATCAACCAAACATCTTAAAGTTTAAACAGTATTCCTAATAAAATGATGTGATAACATAGAAAAACTGTTTGGAAGAGTCACTGTTTGAATTCGTTCTTTCCTTTGTGTGTTTTCGATGCTAGAAAAGGGATTTTGTTTCATTTTTATTTTTGGTTTGTTAGATTCAATCCATCATTAGATGGTTTGGATCACTTTTTTTTTTTTTATTTCTATCTCCTTCTCCTCCTGCCTTCTCTGCTAGTGAGATCAGAGCCTGTAGCCATATGTGAAGTTTAATTTTTCCACCGTGCCCACAGACACCAAAAGCAAGAAAGGGCATTTCTCCTTGTGTATTTGTTTCCTTGACCCCAGCTGATAGCAGCAGAGCTGAGCAGTCCTGGCTTTTGTTGTGCTTTCTTCAACTGACATTTGATTTACAAGATGCTGCTTGAAATTATGTGGTTTGTAAAACTTGCTGGCTACCAGAACCCTGATTTTGTGTTATTAGCACAAAGTAGCACTTAGTAGCAGTAGCAAATGGGACATTTATTTCCCTGCTCTTGGACTGGACAAGGACTCAGTGCCCACATTACCGTGACATGGAGTTTTGTGTCTTAAATATTCACCAAGAGTGAATCTCTTGAATCTCTTCTGGCATAGGAAGCCACTAACATAACCAAAAAGGGATTGCTTTTCTGTTTATTGAGCCAGAACTAAAGTAATTATAGTGATACATAAAACATATTACTGCTGAATAATGTCCTTGTGTTTATTATTAGTCTGGTGCCTGCCACAATTTTTGCCAGTGTTTGTATTACAGTGTCACGGTGGCCGCTTCATTGCAGAGATTAAATGCTAATTTTGACATTAATTTAAAAAGTTAATTCTTACTTTGTAGAAAACAGTAAATTCACTCCTTCTCAGAAATTATTCTATTTGCTCGAATATCTGTAGCCAAGCAAAGTCTAGGAATTAATCTTAAGCTCTTGAGCAAGTGTCCTGATTTAGTCAGTCCAGTAGATACTGGGATCCTGGTTACTGGTTTTGATGAGGTAAGTGTCCCTCTGACTGCTACCCTCAGCCAAGTGATTTTGTGAAGGCTTAAGGCAACACTGGGTATTTCTCTCCTTTAATTCTTCCATTGCAAGTATATTCTTTACCCATCTAACCATGTTGAAGCTATTCACTAAAGGACTTCTAAATTCTGAGAAAGTTTTGAAAGACAAGGAGAAAAAAAGAGTTAATACTGTGTTACATTAAGACTCTGAGAGCTTTTTTGTGTCACTTTCTTTACAGGTTATTTGTTCAGGCTAGAAATAAATGCATTCATGAATGCTTCTGAGCTTAAGTGTCTTTTAATTACTCCTGCTTCTGCATTAACTTCAGCTCCTAGGTCTAAGGAAAACATATTGAAGAGCAAGAGAACAATAAATAGTCAGTTGTGTATTGATCACACCTGTTCTTTTCTCCTAGGTATTTATGGGCCATTGGTAAAAATGTTTGGAAGAGGTGGAAGAAACGATTCTTTGTCCTGGTCCAGGTAACAGATTTAGCTGGAAGTGATCTTAAATCACAACATGAAATCTTTAGGTCCTTCCTGTGGCCATTTTCTGTGCTGTACAGTTGATGCTGAGCTGTGGTTCTGCATAGGATGTATGTTAAATCATGGATTGTTTTTCTGAACACCTACATCTTCTCAAGGATGTCCCAGTTGCAGACCTCTAGCCATGAGTTCCTAATGCATATGAGTGCTTGGTGAAATGGAGAACCAATTTTAGTGAGGAATTAATGAAATGAGAGGGAAGCTCCATTTGCCTTGGCTGGAGGTACTTGGGTAGAAATGTTCCCTTCTGAGCCCCCAGGTTATAATTGAAGTCTGTTGAAGTGAACAGAAGTTTCATCACTGGCTCCCTCAGAGTCAGTATATTTTCTTGGCATCCATCTTGCCTTCATGTTCATCACTGCTGCTCATTGTCTCCAGCTCTCGCCTATCATTTTGCGATGTCTTTCCTCCCTTTTCCTTTTTTTTTTTCACCCCACTTTCTGCCCTCCCAGTTTCAGTAGACCTGTATATTTGGCCATGGTTAAGAATTTCAAGAAAACAGGCAAAAGATATCTACTGCAACCCAAAAGAAAGTGGTCAGTACTTGTTGTGTTAGATCTTCTCTCATCTTCCTAAGTGCAGCTGAAGCCACTGCATTGGCCACAGAAGTGTGGGGTCCCAGTGTGAGCAGCTCCATCTTGACACCAACATGATAAAGCCACAGAGTGGTCTTGGGTCCACCTCTTCCTCCCTCATCTATGGGTTCCCCAGGGTATATTGTCTTCACATATGAGAAACACTTTGTGCGGGGTCCTGTGATGAAAGCAATGCAGAGATGCTCTGATGGAATCACACGGGATCCAGCTAAGATCTTGGCTAGCACAGATCCAAAGGGATCAGATCAGAGGGTGAAGTCATACCCTCAATGAAGCAGATGGCAAGTCTGCCACAGCGGGGCTGGGATTTCACCTGTGTGCAAGAACAGAGGTGGTGTGAACTGGCGGCCCCAGGCTCCCTGTTTGGGATGGAGCATGCTTGTGTGCCAGCTTTCCTGTGCCAGTAAGGGGAGAAGTCCACACAGTCCATCTTCCACCATACACACCTGGCTTCTCTGGTCATAAATCACCTGGTGTAAACTGGTTAGTTTGTTTTGAGTTAATTATTACTCCAAGTTAACTGTCTCAGTAGCAAGTTTAATTGCATTCCCTGTTTGTCCATCATTGCTGGCTTCCATAGAGCTAAACTATGTGTCAGATAAGAAAATCTATCCTGGGGAGGTAAAAGGGATGTATGATCAGAAGTGACTGTTTAAGTGCTCGTCTTTTACTCCAAGTGGGGTCAAAATGGTCACAGGAGAGGGGGAGTTAGTTTAGAGCAGCCACAGGAGATGCCTCTGTCTGCCCAAGCAATGTGTTCAGATTTAGGTAAAAGTGACAGGTTTAGGATCTCTCTCATCCATTCCAAGAGACATCTGTTTTGCAAATGCACCTTCCATGCAGGGACTAGCGAGGTCCCTGCTGAGGTAAGGTGCTTGGCACCTCGCAGGAGAAGCCAGCATCTTGCAGAGCTGGAGTGCTGGGGGCAAACCCCAAACCGTCTCCTGGGTAAGAAGCAGCAGAGGCCCTAATGAAGGAAGGGCATTTTGCAATCATTATGTAGCAATCCTGTTCTTGGACAGGGACTGAAGGATTCCTTTTCTCTATGTATTTCTTTTATTATGTTCTGAAATGATGTTAAAAGTGCTGTGACAGTCTGCAAAACATTTAGCATCGCTTTTCCCTGAGATGATTAATTCCTACTAGACCAAGCCCTCAGTGCCTTTTCACTGTGAACAGGGATTCTTCAAAGCAGAATCCTCTTTCCTAACATAACTTTCCCCATAAATAAACCTACTGATACTCTTCCATGTAAGGGTTTGCAGGTTTGGACACGTAATCCCATGTCTTCCCTAAGGAGCCTTTCTTGTGGCCGTTCCATGTGGCGGCAGTTACTTCTCTCGCTCTCAGTTGCTATATATTCCTCAGCTTGCTGTGGAATTGAAGCTTTCAGAGTTGTTCCATGTTTTCTCATGTTACTAGGTCTGTATTCGTCAGTTGGCATATAAGAGGAGAATTTGGCCAGAAAAGCAATTCATTTGAATAAGATGAGCAGACTTTTGCCCCCAGAGAGTCTCTGTAGCCCACCTCAGAAATTCCAGCTGCCACTGCAGCTTCTCTGTTATGTTACCGTTTGCTCAACATTTGGTGCAATGTAAAGTGTTCTGCCGTACATCAAATATAAACAAGAAACACTCTCTATGCAGTCCCTCAGATGTAGTTTGAGCATATTGAACATGTCAGCAGGCAATAAAGATGGAATAAAAATACTTTGCTGTCCGTATGTTTGTCATTTGCTTTTCATGCAATGCAAAGGATGGGTGCCGATATGAACAGGGATTGGCAGCAAAGGTGTTGATGTCCAGGATGCTCTGAACTCTGCTGAATGGCAGACAGAGAATAACCCCCTCAGGAAGGTGAGCTGGCTCTGTACATGAAGAAGGGACGAGGAGTAGCCCCTCTTACAGGAGCCTGCTCATCTGCACCAGGCTTCTGCTTGTACCAGAGCTGAGAGCTGGAGTCCAAAGCCTAAAGTCTGTTTGGGGTATAGTGGTCTGGTCAGTCCATGACACAGCCAAGAGGGCAAGGCTGTATGTTTGGATGAATAACTAAATGTGACCTTTCTGATCCCTTATCTGCAGCATCTTCTATTGCAGCTCTACCTGCAGCTATCTCCTGACCCACACAGGGTCACCTCCTCCTCCTGGCCCGGTGCCCTCTCCTGCCCCTCTTTCCCAGGTTTAAGATGGATGCAGCCTCGGTTCCTTCACTGCTGTTGGGTGGTTAAGAAATTCATGGTAATAAATACTCAGACTCTTCATAACGATCTAAACAAGGCACAGAGGTGCCAACTGCATGGGCTTCAGCAAGGAGGAAGGTGTTGATGGCAGTTTGTCTCTTTTGTGTCAGTGATGCCTCGCCGGTATGAACGGAGGCTTTGGGCGGGTGTGTAGGAAAAGGAGCTCTGCAGGGAGCATTTCCACTGCTACTTGGCTTGTGAAAACCTTGGAAAGGAGAGGAAAGGAGCAATAACTGCCTTGTAATTTGGGTGGAATAATCCCTCGCACCTTCTGTGTCTGTGTAACTGTGAGGGTTGTACAGGAGCAGAGATGATTTGTTTGGGTGTAGTGGGTGAGAGCAGTTCCTTTGTGCCATTCCTGGAACCTGGCCTCACCTCTCCAGCACCAGCATTGATGGGTGGACTTGGTTCAAGCTCTTGGGGAAGGTTTCTGTCGTGGTGTGGCAGGCAGAGTGGTGCCAGTGCTCCTCCAGCGTGCACCCGTGCCTTCAGAGGGGATAGTTTTCTCTTCCGAATGAATCACAGTCCTCTCTGCACACTGCCCACCCTTCTCGTAGACACCCTTTGAGATGAGCAGCAGAAGAGCAGAATACTGATTAGATGTAAATTACATGGCAGAGACTCGTTACTTGCCTAATTTTAAATCCTGAGATATGCAGCGTGAAAGTGATGGCAGAATATGGCCCTGAGCTTGGATGGAAATGGTCCGCAGCATCACAAGTGAGGAAAATGCTTCGTAAAGGCAGCAGCAATGCCAGTGGCGGTGGTAAGCGGAAGAAGTGGAGCAATTTAGGGCAAACTTCTCTGTGAGTGGTTAGGAAAGAAAATGTACATCCATCACAGATGTTGTAAGTGTTTCCCAAGTTGCTGTATCAGCTGCTGGAGCACAGCACACAAATTTCAGCCACTTTGCCAATTAGACCCTTGATTGTGCAAAAGCTGGGGCTTTTGATAGCTGACAGAGCTTGTACTAATTCTTTGCGAGGTCTGATGTGCCTTACTGGCAACAACACTACTGGTGGTTCTGGTGGGTTTGCTGGCTTTGCAGTAGGAAATTTCTTCTAAAGATTCTTAAGGGCAAGTGAATTAATTACACGGAGATTTCAGACTGAATCTGCTCTTCTCTTGTCACAACGCAGTTTCTGTGCTCTGGCAGCATATGGGAAGTAACACTCCATAGTACCTGGATGACATGTCTGCAGAGTAGCTTAAAGCAGTTTTCAGCTGATTGTGTCTGATGGTGTTTGCAGAATGTTGTTGGAACCAGATCAACTCTCTGCAGATTAAAACCAGTTGCAGTGTCTACGCCTGGATATATTGTTCTAGTGACAGACTCCCTGAAGTTGTTATAATTCAGACTAACTGTGACAGTTCCTGCTTTTAGCAAAACTCAGCTGACTTGGGATAAAATGAAATTAAATAAGTGTTCAGTAGCTCCCAGATAACCAACAGAAATTGAAAGTAATTCAGCACAATTGCTGTATTCTAAACCAGGTCCTAGACAGTGGTCCTCAAGTCAAGGTAAATGACAAGTAGCTGATTCCCATAATCATATTAAATCATGGTTTTGGTTAGACCCCTGCTGAGAACTCAGAGTAGGTGGTGATTCTTGAAGAACCTTGAATGTTGATGATAAATAAAAGAACGTTGGGGGGCTGCTGGTTAAACAGATGCTTGCGTGTCCCATCCATACTCGTGCGGGATGGCTTTCCATCACGCAGCCCTGCCCGAGGCCAACACACCCCCACCTCCTGCTTGAAGGAAGAACCTGGGACAACTGCTATGTGCAATTGTTTAGGGCTCAATGGATGTGCTGAGATGTGAAAACTCTTGTTTTCACTCTTCTTTTTTTTAAGCTAGATCATTCCCTATGCTCATTTGTGTCAGGAAAGGGCTTGGGAGGCAACGTGCAGCTGCAACCAGGGGACAAGAGTCTCCCATCAAAGCAGAAAGCTGTATTGCAGCTGGCAGTATCTTAGCACAGTTTCTCTCCCTTGGGACAAAATGCGTGCTGTTAATCTAGGAAAGGTCCATTTAAGAATTTAACCCAAGTGGGGCGGTGTTATGTCAACAGTGAGAAAGGGGGAGGCAGATGAGTGAGCTGGGAGTGTGAGGGATGACAATTAACAGGTTTGAGCAGGATCCTGGGGAAAGCAGTGCTGGCTAGAGCAGGAGTCTCTGGTGGAAAAACAAGGGCGAAGTCAGGACTGGTTAATACATATCTACTGCATTTATTAATCAGTTGGATTATATAGCTGGTGACAGAATATGGTTGACTGCCAAGAAAGTCAGATCTAATTTAGCAGCCTGGGAATAGTGAACTTTGGCATTTGTCTCCCACTGTCTGCTTCCCCTTTCCTAGATTTCTTTGTCTTTTTCTCTTTCTTCTCCACTTTCTTTTCCTTCTGTTCTTTTGTCTCAAATTATTTCTTAAAGTGTTTCTGCCTGTTGTGTAACAAACCAGCCAGGGCAGCCTTGGATTATTTCCCTTCGTTTAGTTTTACTAGTTCAGCTTCCTTAGATGCTCCTTTCCTGGCCCTCATTGAGTCCCTGGATGAAATCCCAGCTGCTTTGGGAGTTTGTCCCTCACTGGGCAGAATTTTCTCCTCTGTCTTCCTTCAGTTTCCTCTCCCTGTGTCTGTGCTTTTTCCAATTACTCAAACCATTCATCTTGCCCATCCCATCTGCTCGCTCGCTCTCGTACTCAGCTATGGTTCGGTGTGAACTCAGCAGGCTGTAAGATTAATTTCTGCTATTAACTGTTTCACTCGTCTGGCCGCTTGTAAGCTTCTAAAGAAAGCAGGCTCTGTAAAGCACAGTATTTTAGAGGACTGATGAAAGGCAAGCTGCAATCTCCACTTGACCCTACAGTGCTGTTCAGCAGCAGAGCACGATCGTGATGTATCGAGCTTTCTAGAATCTCATTTTGTTGGGTTTTGCTTTGCCGCTGATCATAAATGGAAGGAGCCACATTGCACATCAGCTTCTTTCTGACCAGAAAGTAAATGCTCTAGGCAGCAGGATAGGACAGACAGGCTGGTATGCCAGTCTTTGAAGTCAGGAGCTCGAGCTGTTTAGGTGTAGGCACCATTAGCTCCCTGCTGTTTAGGTGCAGGCACCATTAGCTCCCTGCTCCCTCGAGCCTGATCCTAGGCTGCCTCCTACCAGTGGGCTCTAGGACAATCTTGAGCTTGGATGTGAGCTGCATGAGTGAAGAAGTCAGTCATGAACCTAGATGAGCCCTGGGTTGTCACACACTGTAGACCCACCAGTAGGTTCTCTTAGAGGTCTCTTCTAATTGTGGTATTGGGCAGCTTCTTCCAAGGGAATTATATGGATGTGAACAGGAGGGTGAAAATCACTTTGCCTCTGCTTGAGGATGGCTCCACTGGAGCCTGCTGTCCATATCGGTATTTTATAGGTTGTAACATGAGGAGTCTAAGCTCAGAAACGCCTGGGTGTGTTCCCATACGTTACTGATGTGTTGGTATGGTTGGCTTATTGATGGGGATGAAGAATAGTTTCTGGTTCCGAAGAGGAGAGGAATTATTTGTGCATGAGGAAGAGCCTAAAATTGAGACCTCGTGCACAAGGAAAAAAAAAAGGAAAAAAAAAAAAGAAAAAAACCCGTGACTGGTATTAACGTTTTCAATCCATGCGAGCGTAGGTTAGCACTGACTCACGTCAGGAATCAAATATATCCCTCTGCCCCTGAAATTCAGGCTGTCTAACCCAGAAAACCCAAATGCTCACTGCTTGGAGACCTCCTGTCGTAAGATAAAGCCCGTTGAGGGCTTTCTCCAGGAGATGGCAGCAAGATACTGCTCGTACGGAGCGCTGCCGGGCGCTGGGGCGCCGGTGGGAGTTTGAGATTCCTCCGTGTTGATCTTCATCATTCTTGTGCTGCCGGTACGATGGTGTGCGATTCGGAGTTCATGGCACGGAGTGTGCACTGGTGTGCTCCTGCTATTGGTCTGCTCCTTGTCAATCTTTTGTCAGCGCTGGTAGTTTTAAGGAGGATGCAAGATGCTTAAAGCATCGCTTTTAGTCCTACTCCCACATATGTGTTAATGATAGGGTTTATTCTTGGGTGGCTTTTGGAGACGTTCCTGGAGGAAGGCAGGGTGCAGGCAGGGCTGGTGGGAGCGGGCTGGCAGCTCGCAGAAGCCCGTAAGAGGGCAGCAATATACCGAGCACCGATGGGGAGACGCTGTGCCAATAGACGGGTCCCCTGAACTAAGTGAATGACATTTTATTAGGGATAGAGACCACCAAAATAGGTGCTGCGTGGTGTTTGTAGCCGAGAGATTTGTCTGGAGTTTGGAGGCAAAATCCCCCAGCCCATCCACTCACCCATCACGCAGGATCTCTGTCCTACCGAGAAATGACGAGCACGATCCACTGCCACCCACCACCAGAGTTTTAAAGTTTTCTCCAGAGGTCAAGAAGATGTCCAGACTAATAAAATTACGTCAGGCGTCCAGGATGTGACACAACCTTAACAAAGTCATTCGAAATCATTTGACAGTAAATTTCCCCGTGAGTTCCTCGCCTGGGGCACGGAGAATCCTCTCCTCTCCTCCCCGGACGAGCTTCTCGACAACCATCCAGATTGCAGCGCGTACTTGGGTACGCGCGGGGTCTTGATGCGGCCTGATGGCCTCCTGAAGGCGATTCGGGAGCCTGGCAGAGCCCCCGCAGCTGAGTCGGCTTCCGTCAAGAGCTTGACATTGAATGTATCGTGTCATGCAGATGGTACCTCAGAGGAGTGAGAGCTGCCATTTACAGCACTGATGACAACAACTGCCGAGATCAGTGGGATCTTAAGATTGCTTTAATATGACTGGCACCTAGCAATTTAGCTCACATTGTTTGTGACAGGGTGTCACTCTTGCACTTGTCTGGGGATGAATGATAGAGGGTTTTAAAGCATGGAGCTTCCTCTTTTGGAGGAAATTAAACCGCTGTATGTACTGATGCGGAGAATTCGATGCCTGCCGCAGCAGGGCGTGTTAGGAGAGAGCCTGGTAAAAAGTTTATCCTGTCTCGTGTGGGCAATGACCGTCAAAATTACCCCACCACCCCCAGTCCCTGTAAAGACGCCGTCAGCGAGCGGCGTTTGTAAGCGCTTTGTACTGCCTTGTCGTGATCACCCGGTGCCATCTTAGCTTTGTGATTTTCTTCAGGTTAGTCAATATACATTTGCTATGTGCAGCTACCGGGAGAAAAAAGCTGAACCTCAAGAGCTGCTGCAGCTCGACGGATACACTGTGGACTACACCGACCCGCAGCCAGGTACGGGGGCTGACAGCTTGCTGCCTACTCGCAGGTGCCCAGGCTCGCCACGCTGCGTACGGCTCCCAAACGGGAGTCCTCTCTGTCTCTTTCCTCTCTCTCTCTCTCCCCCTGCTTGCAGCTGAACCGTGATCAGCATTATTCTAAATATGTTTGTGTTTATACTGATCATTAGCTATGCATGACTTTACTATAAATAGATCTAAGGAATTGAGCTAGGAGTTGCACCAGAGGAGGGAAAGACTCGTCTCTTCTGGGGAGCCTGACTGAATTAGACACTTAAATCCCGGTGAAATTTGATTGTGAGCTGAGTGCTCAAATCAGGTGATGATCCTAAACTGTGTCTTCAGATTTCATTCCCTAGATAAAAAATTAGCAGCTATGCCTGTCTTTGTTGTAGAAAATACTTATGGGACTAAGCCAGCTTAATTTTGCCTGTCCTGTTTGTGATGGGTGTGAGTGGCAGGGGCAGGAACAGAAAGCCCCCTGGTACCAGGAGGTACCTGTTGAGCCATGAGACCCTCTCCAAGCAGGGAAGCACCACATTTCTTTTCAGTGGGGCAACACATCGAGCATGGTGACCTTCATCATGCCCTGGATAATGGTATCCCCAGAGGAGATGAAGAAAGATACATTTGATTCATTGGTTGTCAAGACCTTGATTCCAGGTTAATTCTCATGTTAGGGAGTTGTGTGCTAAGTGAGGGCAGGGACAAACAAGCACATAATCAATGCACATTTTGGGCATGTTTTTTGCACTGATGCAGTTGGTCTAATGGGAAACCTCCAACCACATCCCCTCAAAACCAGTGTTTCAACTTGCATGGAACATGGATGGATAGGGCTGTAGGTGAGACAAGAAAAGAATCTGAGTGTGTTGGTGGCATGTTTTAGCAATTGCAGTGCAGGTGCTGCCTGAGGACCTGGCAGGCTCTCTTGCAGGTGAGTTTGGCACATGGGAGGGGAAGGAGTTAAGCCAGGAGCCAGGGGCAGCGTGGAGCTGGCCAGGGACACCCAGGGTGGTGGTGGGATGGGAAGCTGGGGCAGATCCCTTCGCTGGCTCAAAGTCTGCAAAACTCCATTGTTTCCTCCTCTCCTGCCAGGTTTGGAGGGCGGCAGAGCGTTCTTCAACGCGGTGAAGGAAGGCGACACGGTGATTTTTGCAAGTGACGATGAGCAGGACCGTATCCTGTGGGTCCAAGCCATGTACCGAGCCACCGGCCAGTCTCACAAACCCGTGCCACCTACCCAAGTGCAAAAGCTAAATGCTAAAGGAGGAAATGTGCCCCAACTAGACGCCCCAATCTCTCAATTTTGTAAGTAAATAAGTTCTCTTAGAGAGCAGAAGTCTTTTGATGGAAAGATTTTCTGCACTGATGTAAATCAGTATTTGCACACGTGTTTCTGACTTCAAAATGAATTTTTTTTTCATTATCATTAAGCTGCTTTTTACATCAGTGGATCCAGAAGCGGTTAAACTGTGTGTTTAGCACAACCAAACCCAAGAAACAAAATTCCTTGGGGAACTTGTCAATGAATGTTTTAAAGTGCAATACTTGATGGAAGAGAGACTGGGATCTGAGAACCTGAGACCCAGCTTGCTTTCTGCAGACACGCTTTTTAGCCCTGCACAATAAACTGCACACCCAGATCAGAGCGATTCATTAGCGCCATTAGCTGTCTGTCAAACACGTCACGTGCTCAGAACTACAGGTGCAAATCTTGCAAGTATGAAATGCACACACAAAAAGAGGTCTCCTGTTGAATATTCAACTGTAGGAAAACATATGGTATTTTTAACAGGTTTCTTTGCAGGCCAGTTAGATGTGAATTTAAAGCAATCATCTTTTAAGTCGTAACTGTGCTGCATGTCCTGTGCAGTTATACCCAGTTTGCTTAATTTGAAATTTAGAGCAATTTCTTTTGTCTTGCAAATGTAATTTGATTATAAACCAGACAAATGCCTCCTTGCTCATTCTTCATGAAGGTCTTGATGACGCGTCTGGAGCCCCTTTGTTATGTAACATAGAGCAGCTCTTGCTAGTTTCAGCAAAGTTTAAGAGTTAGTATCACTGAATGTGACTAAAATAAGGAGAAGGGGTAAATATTAGCAAATTCATCTAATTGGCTTTTAGCATTTATAAGAGTCTCTGTAAAGCTGTTACAGAGTATTGTACTGTAAAGAACTCAGAAAACCCCTTGCTTATCAGTATCATTTGACCGTCTTTTATATTGGCTTCACTTCTTCATGTCAATATTTATAGAAAATAACAATGCATGACACAGCTGTGTGGTCAGTGATACAGCAGAAAACCTCTGCTTGCTGCCTTTTATTGAATTTTTTTTTTTTTTTTGTATGATCCACATTCCTGCATATTTTAGATTTCCTTCCTATCAGCAAGGCTGTAGCATGGTAAACACAAAATTGGTATTTTCCTTTCAGTGACACTCATCCTCTTCATCCCAGTCAGGTCACAGGCTCTGGGGGTGCAAGGCATAAAGGATTGGGGTTGGGAAGGAAGGATGTTTCTCAGCAAGCTGAAATGGGAGGTAGGAATTGTGCTTTTGCAAGTGGACGTTGACCTGGCTGAGTCATGCCGCTCTGAGAGCGCTCCGGGGGGTTCTATGTCCCTTGGCCCAGGTTCTGGGATGTAGCAGGCCGAGGTCCTTCTACAGATGCTTTTTCACATGCTGAATGCCTTCAAAGTGTAGCAGGGGATAGCAGGAAGGGGATGCTGCTTGTGGCTCCCTCTCCTAACAAGCGGTGCTGAAGGCTGCTCTTAGCTGAGTGGTTGGTGCACTCCTGTGATCCCTGTGGGTTAGGTTGAGGGCAGCCAGAGAACATCCAGCTGGAGAAGCGCCTTTCCCCCAAGTCTTCTCCCATTCATGCAGACATCAGGCCTGGAGAATTTTTCTGACTCCTGAAGTTTATGGAGTTTTCACTTTGCTGGACCAATATGTGTAGTCAAGTGAAAGGTGATGCCTGGGACTGTGGGTTTCCTGTGCATGTGAGGAGAGCTGAACCTCCCTGCTTAGGTTACCTGGGACAGAGAAAGGACAGCTGGTTTGTTCTAGCCTTTCCAGGGAGCAGCAAAGTGGGTCATGGAGCTCAGGAGTCCTGTCTGTGCCTAACCACAGCCCAACACATCCACCAGAGACATGTGGTCTACCAGTCCTGTGTCAGCTTGACTGTGCTCAAAGCTATACAAGTGCCACAGGTCTGACCTTTGTTTTTGCATCTCGCTTGCCTGACAGGAGGCAGGGATCCCTCATCCTCATTTCTGGTGAAAACAGCTGAGATTTCACCCCCTGGTCTCTCCAGGGCACCTGAGGGGTCACGATCTGACCTCAGTTTCTCTGTTATTCTTGTGCCAATACCAGCTCCAAATCGATCGTTCAGCTTTTTTATGCCAACACTCTCTTTCCATCCATAATGTATTTTCCCCATAAACTGGGTAATTTCAGGCTCCCCTGTTTTCCAGCAGTCGCTGGAAAACCCTTTTCATTGTGTTGTGCTAAAGTGTGGAAGGGGGAAACCAGTCAGTTCCTCAATGTGATGATGATGATGACTTGCTACTTCAGCATCATCTGGGCTAGTGTGTTATGTCCTTGGCCTTGCTTCCTTCCCTGATATAGATCCATCTTATGCACAGGTCCTTCATCCTGCAAGAGGAGGAGGGCAGCACGCCACAGTGCACCTTCATCTCAACAGCAAAGCCTCCTCATTTTTCACATGTCACTGTTTGTTCATGGCAATGCTCATTGCAGGAGTCATTGGGTGCAGCAGTTAAATAAGCAGAAGCAGAAGTGAGTCACGCATGCCACACATGATGGCTTATCCGGAGTCTTAGATGCACAAATAATGTATCTCAGCTCCTTCAGTCTCAAAATTCAAACCTGTCAAGTATTGCATTTTTAAAAAGGGTTTGGGTTTGTCATTGGGGTTTTTTTGGCTTGGGTTTTTTTGTTTGTTTTTTTTTTTCTTTTTTTTTGCCTGCAGAAAGGTAAGGACTTTTGCGAGACGTTTTATTCTTGTACGTTTATCTTTATACCTGTCATATTTTTTTGTGCTTATTAGAGGCTATGGTGAATGAGGATGTACAAAGAAGTAAATGTTAAGCCATTTGACGAGTAACTGTTGTTATAGCTTTCATGTTGTAGCAGTGTGAGATGGCACATGCGCATGCATGCACATGCAGAGAAAATCCAGCCCTCCGCTCCTGTGATGGAGCTGTCTGTTAAACGGGAACTTGAGAAGAATAGATTTTGCTGTTGGGGAAACTTGGGATAAATAGGGAATTCGTTTGGTTCCCCCCTTTTCTGACTTAGTAAACACAAACTTCAGCAGCACTCAAATTCTCCTCTGAAGTTCAATAGCAGTGCTTGACTTGGAAGTAAACAGACAGCTCCAGACCAGGATGGAGTTTATTTTATTTGCAATTTAAATACTGAGAAAAATAGATCCTGCTATTCATTAATTTTTGTATTACTCTACAATCCCTTTTATGTGGGCAACCAATACCTGTTAGAGTGAAAAGTTTTGCTTTTTTTTATTTTGCTACAATTTAAAAGAAAAACTCCATTCACGCAAAGCTGTGCTTCTCTCCAGTGTTCGCGTTACAAAAGAGAAACTCCAAACCGTTCTTGCTTACTGTTGAAATCATGCACAGTGTTATAGTCAATAACGCTGCCAATACATATTACACCTTTTGGCAATATTTGAGCTTCATAAAAGTGGTCACTTGTCTGAAAGCACCAATCTTTGTTTGTTCTGTGTTAGTGATGCATCAAACAAAACTCCCAAACATGCTCAACATTCGTTTTGAAACCCTTTTCTTTTAACATGAAAGATTGGTTTGTATTTGTTTTACATATCACATGTGGGTCTATTTCTTTTTTTGTTTTTTAATGTCTGTTTATATTTAATGACTGTTAATCACACCATATACAAAGAGTTGGTTGTTTTGAGAATATGTAATGATTTGTTTCCCCCATAATAAGTAGCGAGGTTTATTGAGCTGCTTACGAAGTTTTCAGCTGTAAGTGTTTTGGTTTTGTTTTGGTTGTTTGGGTTTTTTTTGGTTGGTTTGATTTTCTTTAAGTTTCTTTTTCATTCTTTGCTTGAACCCAAATATTTAGCTGCTAGGTTAGGGCTCCTGTCTGCTTTCCTGAGCCTTGTTGCTAGTCTTTATGTTATTCTGGTTTGTTCCTTCTTACCCTGCTAACTTCTAGCTGGACTCAAGGGTAAGTGCTTCCCTGTAGCTAGCACAGCTCAGATAATCAGACTAGATTATCTGACATATGCAATGTGCTTTTTTTTTTTCTCTTAAATCTTTCTCATGTTTAGATTTTGTAGTACAAACTTTCCATGTTATTTTCCTGAATTGAGGTTTGAAATGTAAGTTTCCATACTGAAATTAGGATGCATGTGATGTTTGCATAATTGCCTTCTCTCCCTGGCTTTCACATTGGCATCAAGTGATCCTCTTAGTAAAGCCAATCATTAACATTTCTATTTTTCATTCCAAGATGTAAATATTAATTAACATCACAATAAAATGTAAATAATACCTTCTTTTGTTTCATGGAATTTACATCTAGTTGACTGCTTCCTGCCTGAAAACAGATCATTTTGCACTCTGACAATATCCTTTCTCTCTGTGCTGATGATTAGCTTGGTGCAACGCACCAGCGTGCGTGCGTGCGGAGCTAACCGTGGACCCTCAAAGCATAGAAAGGTAGGGCAGGAAACCCCAGAGACTGAGGGGAGGGGCAGGACTCCACAGGAGCCCCCCCAAAAAACCCCTCCACACGTGCCTTGTGGAAACAAGCCCAAGTTATCGAGGTTTGATAGTTCCCTCTCCCATAAACCTTATAGGGGATGATTTCAGCAGCTAGTGGCAGCACTCTGGCTCACCCCGGGTTTTGGAGGCGCTGACCCACTCCAACTTAAATACATATAGTCACAGAGGGGTGCTGCTGTTCCCCCAAATTACTGTAAATTAATGTTTTAGCGTGGGTCTGAATCACCCCTCGGAGCAATACTTGAAAAGCATAAGGCAGGGGGATTATTATTATTTTACCTTTTCCTACTTTGAAAAAGATAAGAGCACAAAGTTGTGCTGTAAACGAGCTTCTTAATCTGTGTTCAGTCTTAAACACACCCGGTACAAACCCCTTTATTGGTGTTAAAAGCTGTTTTCTAATACCTGGGGAGTGCCTGGTTTCCTTAGGAGGGAATAGCATCCGTGGGTCATGAGAGCTGGCAAATATGTATCCAGAGTATCTGAATGCAATTATGAGAAGGAACAGGCGGTGTCATCCCTCCTGGCCATCAAACAAGCCTTCTTTTCTTCTTCTTCTGCCTTTTGTTTCTTTTTTCTTCTTCTTCTTTGTTTATTTTTTCTGTGTGTGAGTATGTGCGTGTGTGTATAAATATACCCCTGGGTAGCAGGCAGAATTCCTTCTCAGCAGACACTTTCTTTTTTCTTTCTTTTTGGTTTTTTTTTGTTTGTTTCTTTTCTAAATGTTTGGATTTCCAAAGAGGATTCTTATCAGACTTAACCAAAAAAAATATAAAAGAAAAGAAAAAAAAGAAAAAAATCATTTGATGAAAATACAGATTTTTGCCTTTTTGAAAGAAAGAAAGAAAGAGTGAATGAATGAATGAACTTGGGTCTGGCAACATTACATGTATTTGCACTACAATGCATTGCTATCCTACTAGATTATTAGTTTTGTGCTTTAATTGCTTTATTTTCTTTTTTTAGATAGTTAGAGATATCATGAGAACGCTGCTGTGTCTTCTGTATTGTCAACTTGCAGATGCTTCATTGCAAGAATGCAGAATTAAAATGTTAATTCAGTTCTCACATAACTTGCATGAATTTAAAGCTAGCTTGTAAATCAGTTCTACATGCTTTAAGTAGCATGGGACTCTAACTTACAAAATACAAATTCACAGGTTTCTGCAGTCATCCAATTCAAAATATTTTTAAAATAGTTATAAAAGTGCTCTGAAACAATGTTTTATATTATAAATAGCTGTTCTAAAACTGTGTTTTTAACTTGCCACATAAGGAATTATGTAAGTGTGTACTACAAATTCTTACTCATTTAACTACCAAACATGAGGTAACTTAGATTTCCACTCAGTGCCTGGTGTGTCTGGTGATTTACAGGAACGTTCACAATCGTGTAGTAAAATTGTAACTCAAGCAGAAAAGGGTTTGTTTGCAGCATGGGAAAAGCCATAAAACACCGGAATAAACAGCCCATTAAATTTAAAGCCATCTTCTAATGTGGAATATGAAGTGGGATAAAAAAGAAAAGAGCTCTTAGATGTCCAGCTGAGAGGTGAGTTGAGCCCGCTGCTGCGGCCGCAGCTCCTGCGAGGAGGAGGAGGAGGAGGAGGAGGAGGTTTGCAGAGCCCTGCACACACACTCACACACACACTCACATCACTTTTCAGAGGTGCTGTAGTGCCCATGACGAGGTGGGGACTTAGTAAGGCACCGGCCAGCACTGCCAGCAGCTCGCTCATGAACGGCAGCCTGGCATTTTACATCCCGGTACCGGGGGGGGGTTTGTTCCCCCCTCCCCACACTGGTATTTGCTAGTGAAGCCTTTGGCCTCACACGGCCAAACAAAACGAGGTTTCCAGGCGCTTCCCCTGGGTATTTCTTTAACGAGGCACAGCCCAAGCGTGTCTGTTGGCTCCACATAAGCGGTGAGAGCGGGAGGGGACCACAGCCGAGCGTGTGGCAGGTTGCGGTGGGCACGCCGTCGCCTGCCCGTTGCGATGCGTTGCTGCCCAGCACCATGCAGGCTGGAAAACTTCTCCTGCTTTGCCTGGCCAGTCCAGCAAAGACTTTTCTAGAAATATCTGTAAATGAGTAGCTGCCATCAATCATTGTCATTCCTTTATTTCATGTCTCCTGATGAGGTTGACTAGTGTCATTGTTTGTTACTGTCCAAACCACATCTTCATTCTTGTAATGTCAAGCAGATATGACAAGCACACATTTTCCAGATGAGTAAGATACAAAGTCACCTTTTAATTTACAGTTGTTTGGGGTTTTTTGTTTGTTGGGGTTTTTGATTTTTGGGTTGTTTGTTTGGTGTTTTTTTTAATAAGCAAATGTGTCATAAAATTTACTGGATGTTCAGTTGCCTTTGGTACTTAAAGTCACTCATTAGCAAAAAGAAATAAATCTGGAGTAAGAAATTCTTATGATAAAATGGCTACCTAAAGCCTTTTATAACAAGAATTCTTTTATGGAGCTTGTCCCCCACTATTAACTTCACCACTCTCAGATCAAAATCTGCCAAAATTATTGCTGGAGCAAAAGAAATACAGAGGACAGGGAAATATATTTAAGGAAAAAAAGGATTTGACTGTTTTGTCTCTTCCCTTTTAAATATCTCTAGATAAAGAGAAATACAGCCCTCGGAGGACCAAATGGTGGGATGGTCCTTTGGTTTTCATTATGATTGTTGTTGAAATCTTTGTGTTCCTGACACTGTCAGGTTTTTAGGACTGATTTCAGACACTTGTAGGGGAGGAGGGGGAGACAGGGGGCTAGTTCATGGAGTCAGTATGAAAAGCAAACTGGGTAAAACCTAACGAAACAACCCTGGCAGTATTTTTTTAAAAGGAGCTGTAATGTAGGTGACCAAGTGTAATAGAAAAGGCCGGAGTCTGCAGTTTTCCAGGTTCATGGAGTCCGTGCAGCCCGTCCACCTCAGCTGGCAGCTCCCTTCTGAGACCACCATCGAACGCCTTTCAGCTGCAGTTGTGCGCAGCTTGTCTAAATATGTAAGATAACTTTTGTGGGCCTGCAGCAGCATTTTGCCTGGGACCCTGAACAAAGAAGCACCAGTGAGCTTGGCACGGCACCTTGGGAAGGGATTGTAAATTACTGGAGCATCATATAACTTTCTTTCTTTGTTTTCTCCTTTCTTTTTAGCTAGAATAACAGAGCAGGGTCAAAAAAGCAACTGTATTTGGCTGAAACAATTAATTTACAGCTCTTACAAATGAGCTGTACAGTTTGGGTGTGAATATTAGCCATTCCCATTTTGTACTTGGTTTAAAATCTCATTCAAACTGTGCAAGCCATTTTGAAAGAGGGTATGTTATACGTAAAGCTTATTTCATCTGCAGATGTTGGCTTTATTTTAAATCACAGGTCAGCCGTCTGAAGTGGAGTAATAATATATTTAGATCTATCCTTTTCTTTTTCTGTGGCTTAGGAAGTTTAATGCTTTCAGTATAATTTGATTCCTAAATTTCATTTTTAAAAGTGATCAGAAAAATCAAAATGCAAAAATAAATTGCAAGTTGCATGAGGTGTTTATTACTAATTAAGGGAAGGTGAGGCTAGCGTAGGATTTTCCTTTTTAACCTGCCCCTAGTTGCCATTAGGAATTGTAAGCATCTGGCCCAGAGCAGATACTCCATGTAAGAGAAATGTGTGTGTTACCATTCTCCAAAGACATCTCCAGTTCACACCATGCCAGCTTTATCCCTTGGTGTGTGACGTGCACCCCCCACCCCTGCAGCTCTGCCGATGCAGAATGGGTGCTGAGGCTAGAAACTGGGCTGCTGCAGGGAGAGCTGCTCATCTTCCTTCCCACAGCAGAAAAACACGGTTTAAACCACTGACTGAGCAGAAGTCATGAGGCTTAATACATTTTTGGTCTCTTGAGCTCATGCAGTGCCGTGCCTGAGGTGGGGACGGTTGGGGCAGATGGGCTCTGGAGCAGGCAGCCAGCGGCATGCTTAGGGAGGTGCGGCTTCAAAGTGGTTAATGGAAGTAAAATCGTCTCTGTTTAATCAATGTGTCTGTTCTCACACTTGGCAGCGAACTGTCTGTGCCCCTGCTTTGGGCAGGGAGGTATTTAAAAGCCCAGGACAGACCCTCAGCTCGGTGGAAGTCAGCAGAGCTTCGGTGGGTTCACGCCAAGCCAAGGTCTTCTCTGAGCCCTCCTTGCTCTGAGAACGTAAAGTGGGGAAAAGCTTATTAATCTGGAGTGGAAATATTAATTTCAAACATACTTTCTAGCACATGTGTTCAAAAAAGTTCACCAGCTAAAGGGCTAGAGGACTCTTCAAATTTCCAGCTGATTTACTCTGCTCTCAGAGCTTCGTTGGCTGAGCAGGAGGATTGACAGTGTATCAGGGCTCCTAATTGAAAAGTAATAAAATCTCTGAGCGAAGCTGGCAAATGAAGGCCTCCAGCCAATTTGTCAGCTTGCAGTCAACTCCGAGGAGCTGGGCAGAGCAGCAAGCCATTAAAAATAGTCTGATAATGTCTGTTAAAGCATTTTGTGGGCTCTAGGGATGGAATTGAAAACAGCACAGACAAACTCTTTGGGAGTGAATGCAATCAAATCGATCTTGGCCCAGAGGGACAGAGATGATGGGGCATAAAGCTGTCAAAACAGGAACTGACCCGTGCCGTGAGCTCCAGCGCTGGGTGGGCTTCACATCCCCAGCCCAAGGATACTGGAGAGGTGCCATGGAGGTGATGCACTTGTTGGGGAGGTGGTCACTGTCCCCTGAGCCAGCCCTTGGGCTGCCACGTTGCTCGGCTCCACCAGTGGCTGCTGCTTCTGTCCCCATGCTGAATGCACAGAGGCAGAGGGGGGTTTGGGGAGGGGCTGGGGAGGCAGCAGGACCTGGTGCATGGAACAAAACAGGGGAGCGGACCCTCAAAAATCAACCAGCTGTAGGGGAAAAAAAAATCAGTGTTTATTCAGCAGGGTTTTAATGAGGAAAATTGCCAGCTACTGCTGAATTAAGTATTGCTAGCAGCTGATTGAAATGTTACATGTTTTAATTTGTCTGATTTCTTTCCAGTGGGTGATGTTATTTATATAGTTTGTATATAGCTAACGACAGACTATACAGAAAATGCAAAGATTGCTTCCAATGATCAGTAATATCTGAGAGCACAGACATGAACGAGGTGCTTAGGAAGACCTGCCATCCTTCACAGCTTAATATTCAATACTAAAACATATATAGAGAGCACCACCACTGTCTCATTATCATTTAAATCTTTGTTTTCTTATGTCATTTCATTTTATTATTTTATTTTTTAATTAAGGATTTTTGGGTTTTTTTCTGATAAAGAGGGATTTTGTGTTAAAGCAAATACAGTTACCATATACTACTGCTATTGCGGAAAACTGCATTTTTGTGTCCTTTCAGCCACATTGTTTCAAGGCCACCCAGTTCCCCTAGGAGGCTATAAACAGGGGAAGGATTTAAATCCTATTTTCTTTGTCGAGGATTTGGCAGGAACCCATATAGGAGGAAGCTGAGCACGGACAAAACCCAGTGAAAGGTGTCCTTTAATTCCCGGGCCGCTGGTAGAACAAAGCCTGCTCCCAGCGGGATCCCAGCTGGCCGCACCCAGGCCGGCTCGGCAGCTTCATTTCAACCGCTGAATTCGGTGTATTTTTAGTTAACCATGTTGAGATTAATTAATTAGCCCCTAGGAGTTAGTGCCCATAAACGTCACCCAAAGCAGAGAAGTGTGAATACGTTGGGGCTGTTAATTCACCCAAAAACGGCAGCTCATAATCCAGGCAGAGGAAATTCAGTCCCTCCATCGGGATGACTGGCAGCTCCGCCACACTATCGGGTTACTGCCTCAGTGACAACAAACTACATATCAATTTAACTTCTTAGCAATGCTTAAAAGAGCATCTTTTTATTTCAGCGAGGTAGCATTTAAAGTTGCCATTAGGGAAAAAAAATCGCCGTGGGGAGACAAACATTGGCATTTGGATAAAGAACAACATAACTGGTCTGATACCTAGAAAACCTAGTAAATATAGAGAAAAACTTCATTAGAATGGCAGAATCTATTATAATTAACTGCAACTATCTAAATAGGAGCTAATTTACTCATGTGAGCCAAAATTCTGTTAACTCATAGCGTCTTGTAAGATGCAGACTAAGTTCTCGGGTTTGTGTTCTGGTTTGAAGTACAGAATAAATGCACTATAATGAGCAGTTGACAAGATGTTAATTCTAAAATTCTTTTGCCTAAATGAAGTAAGACAATCCATAACTGATGCAAGTTGACAATGGGAGGTGAAAAGTGTATTGTATAGCCTGCAAAGAGAAAAGTTAATGGCAATGTAGGGAACAGGAGATATTTCGCTTTCATGCTTCATACTGTATATTTTTTTTCTGTTGTATTTGTCAACTGAAATGTCTTATATCTCTCTAAATGGTGTCTTTCTCTATATGTATAAATGAACAGATGCAGATAGAGCTCAAAAGCATGGCATGGATGAATTTATCTCTTCCAATCCCTGTAACTTTGACCACGCTTCACTCTTTGAGATGGTTCAGCGCCTCACTTTGGACCACAGACTTAATGATTCCTATTCTTGTCTGGCAAGTATATTCTTTGGTCTCTAGTGATATAAACATCAAGCAGCAAAGTCAAAGCTAGTGCGAGTGGGGGCTAATCCCCCTGTTGCTGGAAGATTGACTTCTGTTTACACCAGGTTTGAATTTGGCCCAGAGGTATTTTCTTTTGAGAGGCTACCTGCAGTGAACTGACTGCTGTTCTTCTCCAGCTGCAATGTCTTTATCGTTTTGTTTGCAATGCTTAAAATGTTTCTTCCTGCAAAGACATACTCCAGTGTGGGGAGGTGAAGTAGAGAGCAGTGTTTTGCAGCCTCCCACACTGCCTTCCAGAGTCTTCTGGAGGAAAGAACAGGTGAAAGATGATGGTCTGATGTCACCTCCAATGTCAATGGAGTCCCACCAGGAATAACTGTGGCCCAGTTTTGTGCCTCTTTATGGGCAGGGATCCCCAGCAGGTAACAGGTGGGACTAGGTGGATAACTGCAGTGGTGCTGTGGTCTGTCCATGCTCACGTAGTCGCATGCCCATCCTGGTTGTTCTCATGAGCACAGGTTGCAGCTTTCAGCCCGCTGCTATGTAACACGGTCTGTGGCACGGAGATTCTCCAGGACAGCTTGTAGTCTTTGGCTGGGGTGCAGTGCTTGGGGGCCTGGTTGAAATGACAAATAACCTTTTACAATACAACTGGAACAATTAATTTTGAGCAGTTTCATTGATGAGGATGAAGAGGCTTAGTTTCTGAGAAAACAATAGGACAAACCCATTATAGAGGGACCTATAATGGAGCCCCTGTCCTGAACATGACATGGGATAGACCTTGACCTCCCATCCTCATAGTGTTGAACAGATACCTCCACACTGGGGAGTCAACATGGGCTTCTTCAGCAGAAGGACCACCCTGTATCCAGTAGCCTTCATCTTTTGCCAGCTGGGCAGACCCTAAGCTGGGGCTTTTGAGTGACTTGCTGTTAAAATCAGTAACCTGAGAACATGACTGAGCAGCTGGCAGTGAGACTGCCAGTCTCAAATCCTGTCTGCCACCTCCACTATTGTGCTCCTGTCACCTGCACTTCACCTCGCACCACATGCAAGACCTGATCTCCCAGAGGCTGAGATCCAGTAGATGCCATTAGTGGTAGTGAGTTGTCATCTCCTGGTGAGAGGCAGGGCTAGGAGGATCGCTTGTGGATCTCCCCTGAGGTAAGGATGGGGTGGGGGAAGCCTGCAGCGTGCACTGTACTCGCAGATACCCAAGTGGTACAAGTAGGCTTGGTGGGAGCATTGTCAGACCTGCGGCAGGTTTCTCACCAGTTCCATCACGTTCTTTGCTCTGGCAGGCAGTGAGTTTGGCATGCAGCTTCTGCTCCCCACGCATGGCTGACCCTAGGAAGACCATCCCCATCCATGCATGTCTGACAGGTTGGCTTGTAGCTGGTTTGTCTCTGTGCAGTCTTGGGCCTGGTGAGAGAGCTGTGGCAGTTGAATTAAATTCATGGAGAAGTGCAAGGCTATCACTGAAAATGATTAACGATGTTTCTCTTCAAGAAACCCACCAGCCACGCTTCTGCTTGCTATTGAGATGTTTAGGCCCTTGCTAGAAGCTACTGGAGTGGTGGGGCTCCCCGCAGCACCAAGACTTGTGCCTCCTTGGAGCAGAGCGTCACCAATTAACCATCTTCTTTCAAATCACCCATTGCAGAGTGTTATAAAGAAGATAGTAATGGTCTGTGTTCACCTATGCTTGGATTTCACTTGCTTCTTTACTTATTATAATATGGTTTGGTCCTGATCATGGCATAAAAAAAGAACCAGACTGACCTCAAAATTTGAGTTCAACTGCAAAGAGCTCCCATTGCTCTGTGGGACTTTGGTGATGCCACTGCGCTGGCTTGCCTGGAGGAGCTGCGAGCCCGTGGTAAGCCTGCTCTGTCTGCTCTCTGTGCCGCTGGGCCATTGTTCTTCTCCCAACAGGACATTCCATGCAAGGTCCCACAGAGTTTCGCCTCGTCACACCTCTTCTTGTTTTCAGACATGGACGTGGAGGTGCCAGGGAAGACTTGCCCTGACACAGTGGCTTGTCCTGACGCAGAGGATAACTCGGATTCGCCTCCTTTCCTTGGAATCAGGTTACAATACGTTATTGAGAACCCACTCGCTGGCTGAGCCGGGCATCCCTAGGAAAACAAACAGGCTGGCTGACTAATCTGAGCTATGGCAGAAGTGATGTTTGCTGGCAGAGAGCACCGTGCTAGGGAAGGGGAAGAGCGCTGTCTGCAGAGCCTGCTGAGGGCTCCTGCCCATCATCCATAAATTGGCAACACAGTCACATTCACGGCTCTTCCTGGACTTTTGGGGGAGAGTGTGGAGCTCTCCAGCTTAGTATAGACCCCACATACACATGGGTCTTCATTCCTTTTGCTTGGAAGTGTGTGTTTTGTCTGAGGCTGCCGATCAACCCTTCCCAAGACTTCCCAGCCCACTGCCAGCAGTCGGCTCTCAGCTGGAGCTGTATTGCCCATGATCTGTCAGCATTGGTGGGACTTGAATAATACAGCATGGGATTTCCCAAGGAAAGGTGGTCTTCCAGAGTGCCCAGCCTAACCAAGATGATGTGAAGGAGTCATGTTAAAAAGCCCATGAGGCAGGCCACCAAAATTAAATTCCTTGGTTTTCCTAAGGTAAATGGAAAAATTCAACTGCAGAAAAGTGGAAACTGACCAAGCCTTGCTTTACCCAGCTCCAGAGCTCCACTTCCTAGGACACACGTCCCTTTCTTGATGCCATTCAGCTTGTCAAACACAGTCAGTTGAGCTCCCTGTGCTCCACAGCCTTCATCCATTGTCCCCTCCAGGTTTCATCCTGCCGTTAAAGACCATCTGGGAGACCACACTGTGCTACACCTAACTGCACTGGGGAGAGACGCCCGATGTGTCATCACTATCAGTTGTGTTTGCCAGAATGGCTGGTTGTCAGCTGGTTGCGCCAGGCAAATCTTAATCAAGAGCCAGGATCTGCCTTGAAGATGTGGGGATTTGTCTGAATACCGCCTCTCATCAAACCTTAGATTTTTTTCTGGGGCTGTGGGGAGCAGCATTTACTGCTCCTTTGGAGCCTTGTTCAGCGGCAGGTTTTTTATTTCCTACCTCTGCCATGCAAAAGAAGACCACCTGGTCCTCCTGGGCTCTGGATCACTCCACCACAGTCTGCTTGCCTGTGCTCCCACGAGGTTTGAGGCTCAGAGCTTCTGCTCAGGCTTCCCCTCGCTGAGCCGTGGCAGCGATCTTGAGTGTTTGCCCCCACCCCCTCCATCCGCCTGAGGACCAGCACTTCTCAGACCGGGGTGCAGGGGAGCAGTGCAGGGTACTCCAGACCACTGGATCCAGCCTCCTCCTTCCTTCACCCCAAAGTCTGGGCTTGTTACTTGGCTTTGGTGAAATCAGAGCCAGCCTCCCCTTTGATGTCAGTAGGGTCAAGGTTTCCTCCCACATTGGGAGGACTGAATAGTTTCTGTATATCAGGTGACTATAACAATTTCAGCTGCTTTCCTACCCCACTAACCAGATGCACAGGTCTTTCTACCACAGAACAGTCACGGCATTTCTGTGTTTTTACCGTGCCTGATCACCAGAGACCTGAGTGAAGAGAGGCAGAGTGAGGACATGGACCAAGGATGTCACAAACAGGCAACGCAAAGAAATCCATAATCAAGTAGAATACCACCAACCAAAAAGCAAACAAAAGTACTGTTTAAAAGCAGTGAAGGCAAATATACTCCTCCCAAAAAATAGCTTTCCAGAGTGCCGTCCCATCTGCATTGTTCTGTGGCTTCATTTTGAAATGTGCACTTCTAGTGATCCCAGCACTGTAGCTACTCCCTATATCTATCATTTTCCCCTCATTATTTTAATTCTTTTCTCAATCTGTTTTGGAGTTGGCCCAATAAGGATGAGCAAATCCTTCTCTATGTCTTTGAGCTCTTAATTGATATTTCTTCAACTCTTTTCAAAGCAGCTATTTTGGCATCTAGAAAAGATTTGGTGTCATCTGAGTGGTAGAAAATATATTTTAATCTTTCACAGCAGTGTTGTTTCTAAGATGTAGCATTTGGGGTAACAGATGGGGTGGCAAAGAAGTTGCCTATAGGGGCAGTGCTCTGCCTCAACTACTCTCCCGCCCGCTGCAGGAACTTTTCAATTAAACGATGAAAGATTTTGCAGCTTGATGCATTCCAGAGCTGCGTCTTAGCAATTGTTTAGCACCCAAATTTCCGTGTAAATATTGATGGTTTTGCAGCATTTTGAAAAGCAATCTACAAGAGTGTTCTGGTTCCTGCTAACACCTTTCCCGAAGGCAGAGGTACATTCTGCTTCACCTGTCCCGGGATGTTCACCGGAGCCATCCCCTCACGGGATGGGTCGTCCTCCTCGGGAGCCCTGACGTTGCTCCACAAGTGATGTGTCACCAGGCCCTCAGGACTGACAGACAGAAATAGTCTGAGGTTCCTGGGTGTGTAAAGAAACCCTGCTCATGAGCAGAGCCTCCTTTTGCTACGATGCCGAGGAGGTGGGTGATGGCAGAGCGCGTCGCCAGTGGTACACGATAAGGGTGATGGGAGGAGTCCCTTTCTGATACCGTGGAGCTGCCTTCCTCTGTCTGCAGGACGGTCCTGCCAGCCAGATGCAAGAGAAGTCATTATTCAGTGTAATCCTCCATCCTCTCCCCCAGATCTGTCTTCTTGCTCCTGGCTGAATGTACAGTCCCATCCCTGCAATGAGATTACTGTATGATGCTGTTTAAATAACCAAACCTCTGTCATCTCTTAAAGGTGTAAATCTTTTTTTTTCCCTTTTTTTTTTTTTTGCTAGGCACTGACATGAACTGGCCTAACTTTTCAGCCTTTTAAGTGACATTTTCCTTCAATGGTAGCACAATATGTTTCTGTTAACAGTTGCACTGAGTATATGCTGTGTTTGGGTGGTGAAGTACAGACTGTATTGTTTAAGAGTGACCTCTCTCCTTTTTCCTTAACATAGCCTTAGGTTTGTATTTCTTTTATTAGAACAGTTGACCACTGCACCTCCAAATCTGAAATCCTTTGTATTTAATAACTTATATTTAAAATCAAGTCTCTTTATTTCTAAACAGGGCTGGTTTAGTCCTGGCCAGGTCTTTGTGCTAGATGAGTATTGTGCACGTAATGGAGTGAGAGGCTGTCACAGACATCTCTGCTACCTCAGAGATTTGCTAGAGCGCGCAGAAAACGGAGCTATGATTGACCCCACCTTACTTCACTACAGCTTTGCCTTTTGTGCATCACATGTTCATGGCAACAGGTAAGGAATTCTTCTCGGCTAGCAGCTCCCTGCCAGCAAGGAATGACTTTGTCAGATATAGGTTTCCTTGGATAATGCACAACAGTCCCCAATTTGTTTTCACAGTGGATGTTTGGCAGCAGCGCTTCTAGTGGCATAGTCGGTTTGTTTGTTTGTTTCATTGCTTGTTTAATGTAAGCAATAAAAATGCACATAGAGGATCCAGAAACGAGGGTTTCTAACTTTCTTACCCAGGCACCTGCTAGATGTGGTTCTGGACAAGATAAACTCGAAGTACCTGTGACTGTCATGGGTTGGATAAATAGCAGTACATGATACGCTGTGCTGATTTAATTGCTGTGTGAGATGGCCAGCAGTGAAATTTTCAGCAGTATTATCAAACTTCAGTGTTCAGGGCTTTAAAACCCCAGGCACCCATGTCTCTAAATTTAAAGTCCATGTGACATCAGCGTGGAAATTGCTTAGACAAAACTGAAAATTTTATCTTTCTGCTGTTGCAAAGCAATTTCAATTTCAGAACTAGCCCATTCCTTTCTCTCAAGTGTGGCAAATCTTTGATGGGAGGAACTGGAGCTGTGCTTTTTCCTTTTCTGTTTATTTTGTTGATGGCTGTAGGATCTATTGCAGCTTCTTTTTCTGCTTTTAGCCGTTAAATTGCATTATATGCTTTGAGATATCGCTCTCTAGCCTGCATATGCTGCTGAAGGAAGGAATGTTATAAAATAATTATGTGTTTTCATAAACCCTCTGGTAAATACCATCCCAAATTATGACACACATTGCCCAGGTTTCACATTGCGAGGCTGCCGCTTGCTTTTGCAGTTACTTTCATACATCTTGTCATGGAAACCGAGTTTTTGCTTCCTTAGTTTCTTTTTAGTTCTGACTTTCTTTTGCTCATTCGTTCCTTCTTTGCCAATTGTTAATTTGATTTCAGTTGTTTGCTTTCAGTTTAGTTTCCTTTTGTTTTATTTTGAGTTTTTTCATGCTTTCTTCTTGTTTCTTTCACTTTTGCTGCTGGCCTTTCCCTCCACACACACCGTGTTTCAATCACTGCCCAAAGCCAACTTAAGGCAGAATTACTTGGTGGGTCGCAGCCAAGTGCAGAAGGCGAGGGGGGCAAAGTGTCTCATGCCCCTGCTGCTGAAGCAGAGACAAAAAAGGATTCCAAAAAGGAGTCCAAAAAAAGGAAAGATTCCAAATCCCAGCCGAATCCAGAGCCGAAAAGGTAAGCCAAAGCGCGCAGTGCACAGAAGTGTGTTGTGGAGGGCACCGGGCTCCTCAGTCACTGAGCACACTGGGCAGGTTGTGTCCCTGCAGCACAGGGAGACCCACTGCAGCACCAGCATTGGGGTCTCACACTCTCCTGGGAGTTGGATGGTGTGTGGGCACCTGAGTCCTGTAGGGATTCAGGGCCTTGAGTTTTTTAGTTGTGTCTTCAGGATATTGCTGGTGCGGCGTGTAGTGGATGAGACTGGGCAGGGGAAACGGGCTGCCCCCATTGCCCCTCTTTCATAGGCAGGGCTCATCCCAGCAGGAGACTGTTGTTGGAACAGGACCTGGTTCAAGGCACTTAGGGCTTTGAGAGGAGGTTAGATGCTGATCATGGATATCCCTTCTTCTGGTATCTCCTCCCAGGATGCAGCTGGGTTCTGCTTTTCATCAGGGTCGGTAGCTGGAGGTATCTGATGGTACTGGCCAAGTTTTTAGCGGATGTTTGACTTCACTTCAAAAGGCTGAAGGTTCTTATTCCTTCCTGGTCGCCACCATCTCTCTGTTCCTGAGGATTATGGGAGCTGCAAGGCTGCGATGTTGTGCTTTCTCACCATTCTCAGGCTCTGCGTAACGCCCGGGAGCCAGAGGAGCTTGGTACAGGGACCACCAAGTGCAGTCTGGCCTCTGCTATCGGGAGATCACACAACTGGGCTGCAGGGGTCTGAGAGAAAATGGGAATTCATATCTTTCCTGTCAGCTCTCAGAAGTAGAATATCTGAGCAGAAAAGTCATGATTTTTTTTTTTTTCAGAAAGCTGCTTAGGCCACATGCATCGTGCATCACCGAGATGGCTGGCAGGGAGCAACAAAAAGCCAATAATTACCTGTGTAGTCCTTGCTGGCACTTGTGATGTCTGTAAAGCCAGGTTGACTTTAGCTATGTCCCTTGCTCCCACCTGCCACGACCATACGTTGCTCGTTGCCTTAAGGGCTGGCCATGCTTTCCCCAGGAAACCTATAGCTCATGGCAGAGCTGAAAAACTCTCCATGTCAGATTTGTAGAGGTGGGAGCACACCTGACCCGGCACAGTGTCCACCAGAGCATCTTGGAACAGCCATGCATTGTGTTGTTATTGGTATGCACAGCGGCCTGGGACACACATTCGAGTTCTAAGGCATTTTTCTGTTTAACAAATGCTTCTTTTTCCATCAAAAGTGTTGATTTTCTTTACAAAAGGAAGTTCCTTCACTTTTAGATGGTAAAAAAAAAAACCCCAAGCGGGTGGTTTAGCTTTCCCCAGAACGAGGTTGGCTGTCAGTCAGAATATGCCACCTAGTAATGAAGGTCGAGCAGGGAGATAATTCCATGTGGCTATCAATCTCCTGTATTAGCAGCAGACAGTGATGGAGCTGAGGTGGGCTGTCTGTTTGTATCGTGTTTGCGTAAGGTCAGGCAGCGAGACAACAGTCGCTCGCAGTCAGCGGGGAAGTGCAGGCAGGCTGCAGTGTGGATGCTGAGGACAGCCTGAAGGTCAAGGCTGACAGGATGACAGGCGTCAGCACAGGGACGATGCCTCCCCGCCTGTCCGGCTCCTGCCTCGGCGGCGAGGCCGTCGCACTGCAGCCAGAACAGGAGCAGGATGGCTGCTGGTGGAGATGCACCTCCAGCTTGGAGCTGACCCTGTGGCCGCAGCAGGTGAAATGGTCAAAATGTGGGTTTGGGGAGGGTTTGGTTCTCCCCAGCTCAGGTAGCTTGTTTGTACCCTGAAAGCCTGACATAACCTCTCCAAAAGACAGCTGTAAATCACAGATTCACAGAATCACTGCTATTTGCATGATTCTTCTGATAATTTAATCCTTTTCCAAGAATAAATGGAGCTAAATGTCAGATGCTTGTCCCAAGTTTCACCTCCTGCAGACACCTGAGTATGTAATATACAGTTGTTGGAAAGGCAGGGACCAGCAAGGGGCAAAGACTGCTGAATATCTGTGTGGCTTGTTGGTGCCCAGGCACTTGCTCTTTGCTAGGACTGAGGAGCTGCAGGAATTTTCACTGTAGTGGTCACTGGTGAGTTGATAACAGGGGTTTGTCCACCAGCTCTCACTCGATGTCTATTGTAAAGTCCTGCCATTATGAGAGACGATGAGATTTCTGATGTACTTGCCTATGTGACAGGTAAAGAAGGCATAGCATTACTAGGCATCTGACAGCACATCCTGTGTGCTTGTTGATGTTTGCTTTTGGTACCACCACTGTAGAACTGAGGCTGTCACATTCCTTTATCGACAGCCCTCCAAGAAATAACGAAAGCAAGAAACAGGAATGGTTTTAGGAGGATGTCATGATTTGGGGTATGATTATGAAAGGTTTTACATGATCATCCAGGACTTTCCCTGCCTTGTGTTTCCATGGTTTTTGCGGTCCTGACATCAGAGGGCTATGACAGTACTGATGATGTCATTTGATGTGCAGAGAAGTGATGTGGTAGGGGAGCCTCTTTGCTTCCCTGTCTACACACAGGAGAGGTGTTTCAGGGCACAAAGTTGATCTCAGCTTTCCCAGGCCCAAATTTGGAGCCTAAGTCCTGAAGGACGATTCCTGCCCCTTTTGGAGGAGTGGTTTTCAGGAGTGACCCTGCTTTCCCATGGGCCTTTTCTGGATTGCCATGTAATACTTTTCCTTTTCAATGTTAAAGGTGACATCAAGAAAGACTCGATTTTAACTTACTAATCCCAGACTTTTAAGAATAAGACTAAAACCTGATCTAGTGAAGGGTGTCTCTGCTTATAGCAGGGTGTTTGAACTAGGGAGTCGTTGAGGTCCCTTCCCACCCAAACCAGTTTGTGATTCTATGAAAATGTTGATCCCAATGTACAAGCTGGCTATTAGAAGACACTGAGCTTATGAAAATCAGGATGGCAAACTGAGTCTCCTCCAGTCTAATATCAACTGAACAGCATCATTGTCTGCGAGTTGTTCAGTGACTATTTCCCCAAGGTCTGAACAGTTCTCAGTCTCTGTTAATTAGTTGGGTGTATCACTGATTTGCCTTTTCCTCTGCAAGCAGTATTTTATAGCATTAAACTTGTTTTCAAGAAGTAGCTCTTTAGTTAGCTAGCATTAAACTGAAGGATAGGAGATTTAAATTAGATACAAGGAAGAAATTCTTCCCAGTGAAGGTGGTGAGGCCCTGGAACAGTGTGTCCAGAGAAGCTGGACCCTGGTTCCCTGGCAGGGTTCAAGGCGAAGTTGGATGGGGCTTTGGGCACCCTGGGCTAGTGGAGGGTGTCCCTGTCCATGGCAGGGGGTGGGACTGGAGGAGCTCTGATGTCTCTCCCAACCCAAACCAGTCTGTGACTCTGAACATTGGCATTAGTTTTCATTAGTTTTTAACAACTGTAAGCTGGCAGAAATAATGTTATTGTTGTAAATTTGAGGAATCAAAAAGTCTGCATAACATATTGACAGTTTTGTCCATTGTACTCTAATTACATGTCTGGCTGATTCGCATAAAGGCAAGTTCTTTGTACAACTACTTTAAAAAAACCAAAACAGGACATCTTTGGTCCCTTAAAGAACTAGTAAATATATGAACACTTTATCCCAGTATCTTCATATGCTTCCATAGTACTTTGTGTTTAGTTCCCACATCTCATTCAGGATAGAGTGGGTCACACTCTGGCGTGGCATGACACCATACCCCTCCACAAGGTGCCGGCTCCACGTCCCAACCAGCCCTGTGTTACATCCGCGGTGACACGGCATGGTTACGGCTGTCTGTCGGATGGGATCGAGTGTCTGTGCTGAAGGGAGGTGGGTTGCCATCCACCAGCAGATAACCAGCTCCGTGTGGCTGGCTGACGTGATTCATCACAATGGGTGTAGGATGGCAGTGCTCAGAAACCATCCGGTTCAGCCGCGCTACGTCAGGGGTGTAGATCGCACATGAGAAGCGATGAGCCGTGACTTGGCTCCGGCGCTGCGGCATGGAGGAGAGCCCAAGCAAAATGAAGGCAGGAGTTGGGAGGGTGAAATGGCTCCCATGCTCCGCAGCGTCTGGAGCGGGCGGCTGGGGAAGAGCCCAGGAGAGCGGGCGGAGGGCTGGGCTGAACAAAGGCCTTTCAACCGGCATTTCACGCGCGGTGTGAATCCCGAAAAGAAAGGGAAGTCGGGGACGGGTTTGGGAGGTGGGTGGGAAATCAATGTTTCCTGAATAAGCTTTTTTTCAAGGGGTCTAAACAGGTGGGCTCTTTGAGGTCAGATTTGCTGGGGGAGATGGAGGAGGCAGCAGGCGGGCAGCTGTGGTCCTGCCCATGTCCCCAGAGCTGGTCCCAGTGCAACCGGTGGGACTTTGCACAGGCAAGTGTTCCTGCAAGGGATCCTTTGAAAGCCTATCCTGACACATGCCGTCCAAGGCACTAATCATCGATGTTTACTGTATAGCTCATATGTGCTGCACCTGGCAACCAGCAAGGGAGCTGAAGGCAGCACGTGTTTTATATTTGAGTTGTTACTTAAAAAATCAAATTATTTGCATCAGTTTTTGACATTGTTTTTTTCTCCTTGGCTCTGTATGCCAGGGCTCACAGTGCGTGCAAAGATCTGTTTGCTACGTGTAAGCAATATTTTCCCCAGTAAAAAAAGTGTAGACAAGTTAAACATAAAAGGTGTAAAAGATGGTATGTCTTTTCACTTATGAGCCGCCATGGTATTTCATACAGGCGTATGTCAGAGAGATTAACCCGCTGGAGCTATACTGTATATTTATAATTGCATACAAATGCATGCTATTGCTTCAGATATTAGTCTTTGTTAAAAATCATTTTGATATATTTGTTTTAGCAGCATAACTAGCCCTGGGGGCACTGAGTATAATTAGAAAAGGGCATGGGGGGGAGGCGGGGCTTGTAGAATAAAGCAGTGGCCTTAGGATCACAGGTCCTAATTATAATTTATAATTAACCCCGGAATTTGCACAAACCATCTAAGCTAAACAAGGACTATAATTTTTTTCTGTTTAAACTGCAACCCTTTTTTTTTTTTTTTTATTTCAGCACCTGCTTTGTTGATTTTGTTTTCATGGCTTCAAACTTAAAAACAAGGAGGGGATTAAGAAAGTGACATTTAAAACTTTTCGTATGAAATATTTACAGTGGGAATTCACTAGTTTAGAGCCAACATAGTGCATCTGCAGCATTGATTGAGCTGAAACTTGTTTACTTGAATTAAAATTTTCCTTATTTGTTTTTCCTGCCTTTTTGCCCTTCTGCTTCCCTCTCTGCCCACATCTTCTGCCATACACCTCAAGTGTCCAGGAGCAGGAGCTATAAAGAATCAAGTGAAATTGTGTCTCCACACAGATGGAGACATTTACGTTGTTTGTTGACTCAAATTCATAGACCCAAAACCATTTTGTCCCTCCTGTGTCTATATACCATGTACATACAGAAATTTTGTTCACCCTTTTGCTCCCCATTTATCCCCCATCACTGCTATGGCATAACGCCGATTGTGTGTGAGATCCCTTTCCTCCAGCTGCATTGTAGCTAGCCATGCTGGGGAATCACTGCTCGCTGGAGGGGTCGGTGATTCTGTCCAGGAGATCAAATAGCAAATACCAAAGTTGAGCAGGAGACCTTTTCTGATAACAAAATAGCCAGTAAGAACAAGCCAGCATCAAAACAAGCTGGTATGACTTGAGCTTCTCCTGGGGATTTTTTCAGCCATGTACTAGAATTGTCTAGAGCACAGAAGTGAATCTTAAATTATAGCAATGCTAAGCTACATACCCTTTGTGTTCTTGCAAAAGGGAAAATAAATATGTTCCCTCAAAAAGATTACATTTTCAAAGTATATTTGACTTGAATATTTAATTAGGTTTCAAAATTATCAAGCTAATAAATTAAGTGCAAGGCTTTGGGTAATGTTTTTCCAGTTCTATGTATATCCTGCATTTGTCACTAATTAATGAGTTCCTAATGCTTCAGCTTCTGGGAAGATGAGCAACAAAGATTAACATAACTAGTAAATCCGAAGATGTGCAGCTGGGTTATAGTATTTGAAATTTGACAAAAACATTGGAAGTATTATTATTAGTGACATGGCTCAAGATGGGGGATTGTGAGGAGAGCAAAGATGACAGAACTGGTGCTAACCACTGTGACAACAACTTGAAAAGCAGCCGACATGACATCTTTCCTATCATGCTGCCGAAAATGTCAACTTTGTGAAGGACAGTGAGAAAATGGTTTGCCGAAAATTTGAAAGGTAGATTCAAGAGATGCTCATCATGTCAGATGCAATATAGTCGGCAGCTGGGTGAGAAAGGGAGTCCTTGCCATGGTGATGGCTCTCGGTTGGCAGGCCCTTCCAGACATCCGCGCTGCTCCAAAAATGGCTACAGCTGACCTGTAGATTGTCTCAAGTTTGTAGTAGCGTGATAGGCGACAGCGGCGTGTGTTTACACGGGGCAGCAGGCCCTGTGTGGAGGGATCGAGGGCCAGAGCCACTGGGTGTGATGTCCTTCTGGATCACAAAGGCCCTGAGAAAGGCAAAGACTGGGTGGTTAAGCCTACATGGTCTACATGTGCCTCGGTGGTTTGGTTGGCATCTCTTAGAGGTTGTGGCTTGGCCAAGAGACACGTTGGCCAGAGGTTCTCTCACCAGAGCCCACCCTTCATCTTTGTGTGGGTCAGTGTTATCAAAGAGGGGCTTCCAGAGCTGGCAATGACCAGCCAAGCTGTGACTGATGTTGACATGTCAGCCCATTTTGGGTGTCCACCATGAGCTGTTCTGTGGTGAGCACTAAATAACTGTTTCTGGCAAAACCAAAGCCCTTCAAATACAGTAAGAAACTGTGATTCATGCAAAAGGGCTGCAACCCAACCTGGGCTGTCAGATCCTGCCATTAAATCTCACCGGTTGAGGTTATTGACCCAGAAAAGGGTAACACAACTTTCAGACCATTTCCAGTCCACCAGCAAATCACTGCCAGGGCAGGCAGCTTTTCCTACATCGTTTGTCAGCACTGATACAATTAACCTAGTGATACTCTGTGAGCTGTTACAGGGACGGGTGGGGGAACCAAATGCCAGAAGTCGAACGAGGGCTTCAACCCTGCCCTTAACGTACGGCATTTGTTGCGGTCTGCGCTTCTGCTTGGGAGCAAAGCAGGCGCTGCGAGTTCAGGGCATCACAAAAGGCATGAACATCTCTGGCTGAATGTTAAATATTTTATGGAACTTTAGAATAAAAATATATTAAGCATGTTCAGGCATTAATTTTTGCTCAATAACTAATTTGGGGTTTTTTTGTGGCTTGCTCATTTCTTCAAAATAACTAGTCCTAATTAGGTACTAATGAGACCAGATCCATACTTCCAAAACTGTTTATGAAATGTGTTCCCCAGCTGAGACATTTTATCCAAGTTTCAGCCTAAATCATTTTTCTTTTTTTTTTTTTCTTAATACACAACTGAATTTGGCAAATAATCAAGTAAAGATTTCTGATTAAATGCTGTTTAAATTTAAATACATCCCCTGGTATTCGAGTCTTTTTCTGCGTCCGTGTTGAAAGTTTTATTTAATGTATATTTAGCTTTAAAATTTTGCTGTAAATACCATGTAAGGTTTGCTAGTTCTTCTCTCAGAATGTTTTAATGGTTTGTTCACCTGTGTTGGAATATCAGAGTTCATATTTATGATATTAAGAGCTTACTAAATGCAGGGTCAAGTAGAAGTGATTGTACAGATTTTATAGCTTTTAATTTTTTATAGGGTTGTGGGTTTTTTTAAGTTTAGGGCCTTTGATTCTTTAAGAGGAAAATAAAGCCAACCAATTAACCCCTGACAGGAGGTTCATTAGAAGCTTTGTAATCCCTTGCCAAGTCTTTTGTATAGCCAAACCAGTCTAGTACTGCGGATTTATGCAGCTTAGGCTGAACACTGGAGGAGGCCTTTAAGTAAGAACATTTGTTCGATTTTAAGACATCTTACATTACCTAAAGAGCGCCTGTGCCAGCAGAGTTGCCCAGGAGTAGAGGGATCCATCCGTAGGCTTGGCTTGCCGGCGGTGGGGAGCGGTGCCGTGGATCGTGTGCCTGGCCGATTCCTTTGCTGGGTGGATTAGATTCACTCTCCTCTCGCCCGGCTTATTTTGCCGTGTGGGTGTTGGGGAGAAGGAGGGGATTGCTGCTCTCGGCTCTCGGATGGGTTGGCATCCGCAGAGGTACGGGGCGGAAGAGCGTGGGGACCACCGCATCATCCAGCCCCCGGAGAGCTTCAGCAGGGTTCGCCTGCACACTGTGCTCTGTGAAAGATGAGAAATGCCCCGAGGCAGCAGGACCTGGGTGTCTCGCAACACACTCCTGTGCACTCCTGAAACACAAATGTCGGAAATAGTCTGAGAAAATCTCTGATAAATTGTAGCAGTGTGTTCGTTTTTATAAATGAAAATTAAATGGCTGAGAAGGCATTGCATTTTCAAATGCAAAATGCGTGTCTAGGAACATTTTGACAGAATATATTGAAGATGTTTCACTTCAAGAATTCACTATAATGGGGTGATTCAGCAGTTACAGAGTGCAGAATTTTATATTCTCTTTGCCTATATGCCTGTTGTCAATACTCTTTTATACTGTGAATTACATTAAATTAGCAGCTGAATTTTTCTGCAGAAATTGAGTCCTTACTTTGCCAGCAATGAGCCCAGTCCTGCGGTGAGGGCTGGCATTGGGCTCCCTGTGATATACCTGTATTTAAAAGAGGATTCTGCTTTTACTGACTTCTCTGTCTTAGAAAAAATAAATGGGGCTGGGTGTTTACATCTCGATTATCCCTCTGAGTGAGGATATTTCTTTAGTTTATGTTTGCTGCCTTGGCTGTTGTGCTGCCGTGAGCACCCGTGTCTCAGCACAGCACATCCTCTGTCCTGGGTCTCACGGTTGGTGACATCCCTTTCTGAAAGAGCTGTGTGCTGTGGGGATGAGTTACCAGGGTGGCAAGGTGGAGTCTGAATCATTGGTGGCGTTTCTCCTCCAGGCCTGATGGGATAGGAACTGTGACCGTAGACGAGAAAGAGCGTTTCGAAGAGATCAAGGAGCGGCTTCGTTTGCTTCTGGAGAATCAGATCACGCATTTTAGGTAAAGGCAGAGAGCCCAGGCTGAATGCAAGAGGACTGATTTCCTCCCAGCTCCCTCCTATAAGTAGCAAAGCCAAAAGACAGGTTTAGAATGCAAACGGTAGTTTGCGTGTGTGGCACAGACCTACACAGGGCAGTGAAGCTCACACTGCAGCGTGTTTCTAGCCAGAGAGTGATGTAAAACATATAACCTTTAAAGGGTATCTGAAACCACCTTGCTCCCATACACGTAGCAATGCTGTGGATTTTTTCTAAGATTTAACAACAAGGAAAAAATCCCTTCTCTTGTTTCTCTGTTCCCCTCTGTTCAGTTATTGCCCATTTATTTTCCCATCTCTGCAGTATACAGACAGGGCTTTCTGTGGGGATGCCACAGTATGGAAAGGATGGGTGCTGCTCCCCAAGAAGAGATGAGTTGCCCCCCTGCCCACCAGCCAGGTCCAGGGCAGGTCTTGCACATGTGCAGGCAGACAGGCTATATGCAAAGTCCCCTCCTGAGCCCTTTGAGCTGCCGCTGGCCAGGGACGGTGCCTGTTCAGCCAGTTAGTTACCTGCAGCCTGGTGCATCACCAGGTCTCTGGCTAGAAGGAAATCTCCTTTCCAAGGGTTTTTTTTTTTTATTTTCTTCATTTTTATAAGAAAGTGATATTTAACTCTCTCCCAGGAAATTAAAAAAAAACTCATCAGGTGACACCCAGATTTAATAAGCTGTTTAAACTGTCAGCTCCTTACTACACTGTATTCTGTTTTGCTGCCGTAGTGTCCACACCATCAGACCCTTTCGGAAAGCTGCCCTGTAGAAAGACTGCCCATTCCAGGCAAGGAGACTAGGGAATTGCTTGGGCATATTTTGGAAGGCATCTTTATAGCTCTGGAAAGGCTTGTTCATATGCACCTGGTCTGATGTTAATGTGATGTGGTTTTTCTAGGTACTGCTTTCCATTTGGCCGTCCAGAAGGAGCACTAAAAGCTACTCTATCGCTGCTGGAAAGGGTAAGCATAAGAACAACAAAGAGTAGTTAAAATTGCCTGTATTCACATGTCTCCCCATCCAGGACAGCATGAGGAACTGTTGCTCTTTTGCAGGATGTGTGTTAATATTGACATGTAGGGGTTTAGGTGGGGTTGTTATCTCTCCTGCTCGAGCTTGGAGGTTGGTCTGTAGCCTGGCCACTGAAGGCAGCACAGCCTCTGTCTGCAATGATGGTTAAAGGTGGTTAAACCTCACTGGCAAGATTCTGTGCCACAGACCCTTAAAATGATGTCTGCTGTCCGGTGAAGTTCCCATCTCAAGAAAGTCTCATTCCCCCTGGGCGTATGGAACCTGCTCATCATCATCCTCCTCCTATCCCTATTTCTGCTTTCCTGCTGCTCCAACACCCCTCTCACCTCAGCTAACCTGCAGTATGGCTGAGCCCAGACCTAAACTCAAGTCAATCAGCAAAGCCTGGGAAAGGCATAACATTGCCCAGCGCTGGGCTGTGGCAGATCTTAATGTCATGCCCTAAAAAAACAGAGTACACATATCAGGGCATGCTGTGGGGTAAAGATACAGAAGGGGAATAGTATGGCAGGGGTAGGTCCCACGTCTCAAGCTGGCCAAGGTGACCTTGTAGCGGATCCTGCATATAGTACACACATCCCGAGAGCCACGCAGCACTAATGTAGGAATGGATGTATGTGCTGGGCTTGGAGAAAAGCAGTTCTGTGTGCCTGATGCCACAACAAATCAGATTTTCTTGTGTCAAGGTTCTGATGAAAGACATAGTTACTCCGGTCCCTCAAGAGGAGGTAAAAACAGTCATCCGTAAATGCTTGGAGCAAGCAGCTCTAGTCAATTATACTCGACTATCAGAGTATGCCAAAATTGAAGGTAAGGCTCTTTCTTTGTGAAATTACCATTTTGTTATATTTCTAGGTGGCAACTGTGGCTGGGAGCTATTTAAAAGAAGCTCATTTGCTATTTATTCGCTTGTCAATAAAACTGATGTGATTCTGAATCTTTTTTGTGGTGTTGGCTTTGGAAGCAGTTGAGAATGGAAGCTATGCAAAATGTTTCTTTTTCTGGAAAAAAGGAGGAAACAGTTAAAAGAAACTGTAGTTGGGGTTGGGGTTTTTTTTAGTGTATTTGGCCAGTGGTGTAGTATTCAGACTCATGTCGTGGTTTTAAAAGACAAATTGAGAAATACTTGGGATGTCATCTTTGCAGCTGAAGGTATAGTGCAGCTAATTGTTTCTGACAGCAGAGTTGAGGAAACAAATGAAAATAAAAAGCTGAAAAGCTGTTTAATCGATGCTTAATCATTTGCAGCCAATATAAAATGTCTTTTTTTCTGGGAGTGTTTCATTGTCTTTACAGTTTGCATAGCAGCCATTGATCAGTGATCCTATACTTGCATCAGATTTCTTTCTTGTCACTCTAAATCCAGCGTAGCTGATATTATTGACCTTTTAAGTTCCGGGAGAATAATAACCAGTGACCAGAGACACATGTAGCTATCAAAAAGACGTTGTAAAGCTTGCTAGAGGATACGTGTTAGCTGAAGCTCTGTGATCCAGTCGTTCTTTACATGTTAATCAGTTTTATGTTGGTACCTTGTTGGCTGCTTTTCCCAACTTGAAACTCCTACACAACTTTATCCAAGTTCCCAACCGCTTAAACCTGTATGTTCCAGATGTATGGTATGTTCTGGTCTAGACTTTGGGTACTGTCATGTCTGATGTGAAGCTTTCTCACAGCTGAGATTATCGTTGTATGCCTTTAGGACAATATTGAGAGGAGAAAGAAAACCCCTAAAACTCCCTCTGATTTGTTCCTCGTTCTTGTTTACATGAAAAATTGGGTTGTTATATGACAAATTGTCCAGGTTCTGTACATGACATGTCCTCTCTTTTTCCATTTGTTTTCTGTCTAACGATGCAAATTGTGTACCAGTGGTAATGAATTCATTGTTATGCATCCAGTGAGAAACACTTAAGAATTGGGCACTAAAAGGATGTTTATCAACTCTTGACTTGGTAATGAGTGACAAAAATAGAGAGGGAACGAAGGTTTCATAAGCACTGTATTATCAGGCAATTTATTGAAGTACTCAACTTCATAGGATATTTTAATTGGTGTATTCTGTAAAATGCAATGTTTAAATATACTTGACGAGGATGGAGAAGGACTGAGAATCAAAAGCAGCTTTTCTGTTGATGGATGCTTCTACCCAGGGCTGGCTCCCTTAGGTTCTCTGTGTAAATATCACTAACTTGTTGGTAAGATTTGCTCTCTTCTTTCAGATAAATCTATGCAAAAACAAACTTTATGATCTGTAAGTAAAAATGCATTCATTTCCAAAGTAGAACAGTTAGTGTGTACTTTTCCTTTTGTGCCTCAATTCTTCTTGGTTGTGTTAATTATCTGCCCTCTTTTTCGCACTGTGACTTTTAGGTCTGGGAATACTTTGAAGCAACAAACCTTTTTTTTTCCAGCTACCTTTTCCGAGAAATAGTTCATTCCACACTACCTGCTCTCTTCTGCTTTTCTCCTCCTTTATCCGTGATTGGCCACAGCCACTTTTTGATCCTCTCTCTATAAAAGTGGTTGTAACACCAATTTCCAAGCATGCTGGGATTGTTAATTTGAACAACCCAACATCCGCCAGCTGCATGCATCAGGTTTTCTCTCATGAGCATAGTCCACCACATGTTCAAATGCTTCCTGAGAAAAGCAAGTAACAAATTTCCTTGGTGAGATGTGTTCCTGCACATTAGACATGGCTTTGACATCTTGCTTTTTAAAGCTGACATTTGAATAGCCATGCATTTAGGAAAGCTTTGTCAGAGAGATGCAAAACCAAATCAGAGGTGCTTGAGGCTATGCTTATGAAGAAATACCTGTGAAAGCCTTAGATACTGAAGGCTGAAATCCTTAGTATCTCGGAGCCTTAAACCAATGAAATTACTCATGACGTTTTGATCATTATATTCTTGCAAACAGTTCAGAGCAAACCTCTGGAGTCATGGTCACAGCCTCTCTTGTGACTCATGGGCATGCTGAATGGTTAATCCAGTAGATTTTCAATTTTAACCCTCCTATTTTTTTCCTTTTTATTTTTTTCCCTTCCTTTTATCCTGTGTGTATCCCAAAATACTCTACGGCTACTCTCCTTTTAACCTAATATAAAGTTTTCCTCTGACCTATAGCCTATAACCTCTTTACCTCTGACCTAAGCCTCTTGCATGCCCAAATCCTCTTTTATAGGGAAAAAGAGAGAAATGTATGAGCATCCTGTCTTCTGCTTGGCCTCTCAAGTGATGGATTTAACCATTCGTGAGTACCTACCACCCTCCTCTCCATGCTGTCCTCACTCTTTCTGTTTCTCATTACCTCAAGAAAGTCCAGATCCAAACCAACTCACTCTCCTTGCTTCAAGTCTTTTAGCATTGGCTTGTCTGTTGCTTCTGTCTGTGAAACCCAGTGTGAGAAGTCCAGTCACTTTTTATCAGCCTAAACCAGGTTAGACAATTAACCCATCTGTTTGTGATAAACTCAGACCGTCCGTAAGTTTTTTCAGTTCTTTATGTCCGTGACCTGAATGCATTTTTACTTTGCTTCCGTGTAACCCCAATTTGTAAAGTGCTTGTCACTGGTACACAATCAAAAGGTAGCAGCTACATCGGGGAGAAGTGAGCTAGAGGTCAGATAAAGGACACTTGGAAAAAGCCGTCCCTTTGCCTGCGTATAAGATCTTTACCCAATCCTGTGTATAAGATCGTATAAGGCTGTCCTTTCTCTGTACATCAGATCTTACGTGTCTCCTGTCTGTTAGCTCTCAGCACAACGATGCGCTTTACTCCCTCTCCTCCTCGAGTTTTTTTACTGACTCCTTTGCACCGAGCTCTGGAGGGGACACCCCGGCCCCGCTGGCACTCGGAGATCCCCTCGGTGTCCTCAGAGCTCGCCCTCTCTGGTTTTCTATTTGTGCAGCGTTTTCTTTCACCTCTGTGAAAGGAGCTTCTTTTGGTAACCCCATGCTTCGGGGGGGGCGGGGGGGGTGAGACGGGGCGACTTTTCTTCTTTTCAAATGTCATATATCACGCATAACTGGGGGGCTGTGCGATCCACTTGCTCATTAATCCTGCATATCTGTTCTTGTTTCTCTCTTTTTCTCTCCTTGTTGCTTTCTCTCTTTCATATAGAGAATCAAAAGGACGCAGGTGAACAATTGTATATGCATTATAAATTGCTAGGACTGTTGAGTTATATTTATTTTGTTTTCTTTATTCATAGCTCCTTAAGATATGTACTCCTTCAGGCTGAAAATGGAGATGCATTGATACTTAAGGAGTTAATTTGTGCTGTCTACATAATCTCCTTTTCCTCCTTCCTTAGAATAGAGCCTAGATTAGAAGTACCTTAGAGAAATACAGTATCTTCTTAGGAGACAGTTTTAGAGGAGAATCTAGCCTCTGCAAAGAGAAAGTTTCTTGTTTTCCAAAAGAACTGCAGCTCATTTGGGGTGAAACAACGATGGTGATTTGGCCATTAATTTAACACACACCTAGCAGGCACATTTATAACTAAACTAACGTTCATTTTTGGTTTTCATATCTTCTGTTTTATGCCCCTATGGGAGGACTGGGTTTTCAATTTCTTTTTGTAATTTGTTTTTGGTTTTGGTTTTGGTTTTTTTTTGTTACTGTGTAACAAACAATCCGGTGGGACAGAAGTCGTGTTTGTCTCTCGTTTATAACCTGTGGTGACATGTGACAAGGCAAAGGCTCAGCTGGAGCACTCGTCCCTTCAGTGGGGTTGGTGGAGCTCTGCAGCCCCTGTTCTTGTTTCTGTTGTATCCCAGAGTCCTAGTTCAAGAGTCCTTGAAACTTGAACTGTTCATTTCTTTTTGTGAGTAGATTGTTCTGTTTTGTGGTTAAAAAAAAAATATTAAAAAGGGTCAGATTGATTTCAGCTCTGGTTGCAAAGGGCAATTGCTTCTAAAAAGCAGAACGAGAGGCTGGACCAAGTTCGTCCCTGGCTTCCCCAGGCCTCCGCAGCTCCAATTTGGTCCAAGAGCTAGAGAGAACTGCATGCAGTAAAATTAAATTTGAACAGCCATAAATATTTAGAAAATGGAGAGTATTTTTTCCTTACAGCTAGGAGAGGTGCAAATAAACAAATAGCAAATAGAACAATCCCAGCTATTACAATTAACCACGGCAGATTAAAGAGAGAGCAGGCTGTTGTGCATGAAGCACAATAAATGCTCGGAGCATCGCGCGTGCTGGCAACCGCTCGTCACGTGCTTACAGTTTAGAAATTCAGAAGCACATTTCTGTGGCCCAGCTCATTTAAAAATAAAACTGCTTCTTCACGATGCTCAGGAGTGAGTGAAAGGACACAGGGAGTTCTGACTCCGCTGCTTCGTGCCTACCAACCTCCTGTTGTCTTACATGAAGGTTTTTTGGGCAAGGTCAGCAGGACTCAACTTGAAACCAGTTCCTCAGCTTAAGTGGAGTCAAAAGTGACTGGGCTTTGGCCTGACATTTTATTTATTTTGCCAGAAGGAAGAATAAAAATAAGATACTGAAAACAGCTTCTCCTTAAACACACAAATGTCACACTTTGATGTCCTTTCTCCTGAAAACTGTGTAGCCTCTTGTCTTGCTGTAAAAATATTGATTGGAAATAGAACGTTAAACAGAACGCTATGCTAAAACAAAGATGAATTACTTGCTTTAATTATTAAGCAGACAAAACTCAGATTAATAAGTGCAACCTTTTAATAAGTGTTCATCTACTTATTTATGTAAGTCAAAAATCCATTGTTCCTTTAGAAAACAATAACTTCTCCATCCCTTAAGCCCAGGATTGGTGAAATGGGCTGCACTGTGTGGGAGTGCTGTGGTGCTGAGGGATCCCAGCGAACTGAAACTCTACTTTGCGCTGATGGAGTTGGGTACAGCTTTAGAGCTGGTGCCAGCCAAGGAGATTGTCATTATGGCAATTAGTTGTGCTTAGTATAAGACCTTTTTTTTTAAATACATAATGTTTTCTGAGTATTTCTGATACTGTGATTTGGTTTTGGTCTCTGTAAAGAGAGGCTTCTCGTGGTACTGCTGACTTGTTGCACAGAGTTGAGAAGTGAAGGAGATGCAGGGACAGAAGCAGATCTCACCTCAGTGGTGCTGGGGCGACCAGGCAGTGGACCATGGACTGCAAGTGGGAAGGACCTGGAGAGCAGAGGGACCCACTGGAGTCCTATTGCTCTGTCACAAAGAGAAATCACCTGCTCCTCCCCTGATCTGTCCCTCTGGGCCAGGCCAGTGGGGAAGCTTGACTTCCCTCCAGAACACACCAGGCTGGGTACAGAGCTGAAACTCAGTCAGTGCAGGGGCCAGTGCTGCCCATGAAGCGGTGAGAGGCAGCCATGGTGCCCATGCAGGAGCAGACAGGTGCCTGCATCAGCCTGGGGACTTGGGTGTACCCACGGGAGAGGGACCAGGAGGCGGCTTCAGCTGCATCAGCTTCAGCTGACACCGGCTGTGGAGCCTGTAGCACTCACCAGCAGATGGGGAAAGCATCTCCACCTGAGGAAGTGGGTGCAGAAGAGGTCAGGTTTTGACTAAAGCAATACAACAGGTTGTTGAGAAGCAGTGGTATTTTTCAAGGAGTTGGTATTGGCCCCCGTCACGGTCCCTGTGTTCACTTTGCATCACTCGCGTTCCCAATTCCTGGATCTCAGCCTGGGAAGCTCTGTGCACATATCCGTAACTCAGCAAGTGCACTGAAGGACTCGGGGCTGAGCTGCCTCTTGATTAACCTGGTCCAAGACATGGAGAGGTCCTGTGTAATTTGCCAGCTCAGACCCTGCTAGGCAATTGCTCCCAGCATTTGTGACAAGCCACAGGGCTTTAAAGAAAAAAAAAAAAAAGAAAGAAAAAGGATTACATTCTCCAAATAAATAAAGATGCAAAATGTATCAAAACATCCATCTTTGTATGCAGGAGCAGAGACTGAAGTCGTTAACAAATGATACACTTTGGCTCAAGACCACAACCTGTACTTGTGCGCTGCTGAACCGCTGCCTTATTTGTTTCCTTCCTTGAAATGGCATTCGGTTGTGTTTAACGGACACGCAGCTTTCAAGGTCTCCTCTCGCCCTTTCAAAGGCAGTTCTTAAAACAGTATCAGAGTTATTACGAGAGCTTTGGAAATCACAAAGATCTGCATTGTGCCATTATCTTTCCACGAGTCTCTTACCAACTGCAGAGCAACTTGGTGCCTGAGGCATGAGATATAATTCAGATATGCAAAAATGCTTCACTAAGCTGAATAATTGTCAGTAAGTCAGGAGATCAGCTCTCTTTTCAGTTTGTTGAGTTTTGAGAGCAGAATTAGTCGTTTTCCGAGTTGAAAAATCAACATTTCTATGATTTTTTTCTTTTACGATAACTCGTTTTGAAGGAAAAAATTGTCAGTGAAATCGCTTTCAGATATATGCAAATATATTCCACAAATATAATAAAAGGCTGTTTTGCCTCATCCTCAGGGTAAGTCCATTATTCTTTACACTTATCTTGAGAACAGCAGTTGGTTTTTGTCATTTTCATGCCTGACTTGCAAATGAACGCACCCATAACACATACCAAAGCCTTTGGGCAGGGGTCATATATTTTTAATGATTACGAGGAAACCATTGAGTCTGTGGCTACGCTTTTAAACAATACGAAAAGTCAGCAATACTCTTCTCCTATTGCAAGTGTAATTCTCACTGTTGCTGATGTGTTCGTAGCCCATCTAGCAGAAATCAGGATGCTGAGTGAGAAACGAGGAGTTTGAAAATCTTCCAGCCCACGGAGAGTCACACACACTGAACTGTATACAACAAACATACCCCAAGCAGGACAGATTTTTTAATATACCTGTTGTACTCATTGCAGTCTGAAGCTGGTTGCAGGTATGACCCCAGAAATTCGAGTTTCTGCAAGCATTTTCTTTGCAAGCATCATGCAGAAGCGTAACAGCCTTGCAGAAGGTTGTCCAGGAAAGCGCTGTGTCAGGTTGTTAGTAAGAATGAAGCAGTTCCTACCTCTCATTTCAGTGATGGAGGTGTTTAAATCTTATCCATTTGACACACTGAACAACAAATAGAAGAGTGTTTTTGATGCTAAGCTGGCTGTGGTGAGGGATTAGAGAGGAGAAGGACAGGGAAGAAAGAAAAGCCAAAGGAAACAAAACCTGCTGCACAAGCTGCAGCTGATCGCTGGCAAGTGCCGTGAAACCCATCCAGCATTCCGCATCTCCCTCGCTCGAGCAGGAGCTGAGACACTCCATCAAAGGGACCTCATGTATCATCTCCAAGACCTGAACCTAGAGAAACCCTTGAGCTCCAGCTCCTCACAGGGCATTGCAGTCACAGCCCCAAATGTATTTAAAATTACAAATTAAATTAATCTTAACCAGACTTTAATCTTTTGTAGTTTTCTTGCAATAGAGGCAACAATGAAAAGCGTGAGTCGGGGCTCACAAGGGGTGCAGCGCCCAAGGAGGGGAGAGAGCAATCCCACCTCCCCTTCTGCTCCAGGTGGTTTTGCAGTCATCATACAAGAGCTTTGGGTTTGAAAAATTTCATTGAACAAAAGAGCTGCATAGCTGTGCAGATTGGGCCAGATCAGAATTACATCAAGAATTCGTTGCTTAACCTGCTGTAATCCCTTGTTGGAAGCTTGTTTTCAAGAGCCGGTGGAGGCGGGAGATGCCAGGAGCAGGGGTGAGGCTCTGGGGGGGATCTCTCGAAAAACTCCCGAGGAAGTGAGAGCCACCCCGGGGCACTGTGCTGACAACTGCTCAGCAGGAGCCTCCTCCAAGCTGTTTTGTACCGGCTGTGCTAGCGATCCCTGAAGTGCTGGTGCTGCTGCATCTCTTGCCTCTTCCTCCTCTTCCTTCTCTGCTGATGACTTTTCCCTAGGACAGAAAACGATTGTGCGAGTCAGACCCATTTGACTCTGTGGGGTCTGGATGCCCATGAAGTCTGAAATCTGGCTTTCAATGGGTAGCTGTGAGTGATGCAGAGGCCACACTCACATTTGAGGGTGCTTGAGGATCATAGCACTCGGAGGTGTGGTGGGATGCAGTTCTGGGATGCAATTTTCCCCCGTGTTTGATGCTCTTAGGAGGACCTCTCTCTGACTGTCCCAACTTTGGAGCCCAGCAGAATCCCTGGGTGGCAGGGGACTCCCACCACTCGGTTGGCAGAGGCAGGTGGGAGGAGATGTGTGATTCCCCTCTCCCCACGATGCCTTCCCATCCAGGACCTTGGCACAAACTGCTCCATAGTGATGGGCAGTGGCTTATTCATCCTACATCTATATGTTGAGCTCAGGAGCCATCAGTGAAAAGCCAAATTGAATTCTCATGTGTCATTAGGCTAATGCCAAAAGAGAAGTTGTCACTTGAGGCTGAGAGGGTTGTTTATGGGGTCAAAGCCACCCTTGGTACACATTGAGTAGGGACCAGGATGAACGCAGACATGAACAGATAAATTTGCTTTTCCTGTTGTCACGAAACAACAATAACCAAAAGAAGAAAAAAAGAAAAGCCAGAAAATAGTAGCTTGAATCTAAGAGTCTGAATTAAATCGTTATGCAGCTTAAAAGACTAAAAATACGTGTGTGTGTGTGTGCGCGCACGTGCGCATTGTATGTGTGTTTATGTACGTATGTGTGTCTGTGTATGGAGAGAGGAACCAACCTAACTCATACTCTTTAATGGTTTACTCAAATATTCTTTATTATACTTTGATAAGTCTTGTAATTCTGTGAGAACTAAAAGCAATCAGAAATCTACTTTGCACCAGCCAAACAATTTTTTTTTTCCCCCACTGGAAAATGCAAGCAAAATGGCAAGGACTTTTGGCAATAGAATGTCCAGATAAATATGCCAGATTCCTTGCAAATGGCATTATTAAAAATAGTCACAATGCTGCTAAAAACTGTTATTAAATGGAATAGAAACTATTGTGTTAATATATTCAGAGTACGTAATTTATTCGCTGAGTGTATGTAAAAGGAAAGGCTATTTTCTTTGAATTTTTCCTATGCTGATATTGTAAACTATATGACAGATGGGTCAAGTCCTGATTGCAGTATTCTAACATTTGGAATAGCAAGTAACATATTTGATAGAGCTGGCAAGTTTTTATATATGATTCAACCCAGAATATAAAAGCCACTAGAATTCCAAGTTGAAAATAATTAAATGAGCTGGAAACGATCAGGAACCACACATTTTTAAGTGACAGATTTTTTTACATGTTTAAATTGCACAAGAATATTTTATAGCTCCCTTTAACCAACAGTGACGTTTAATTCTAAAATGTGTAATTGATATTTGCAAAGCAATTAATTCCTGTGGCTCGGTATTCTATTGCTAAATGTACCTAAGCAATGGGGCGCTGACTTAAAATGAGATTTTTTTAGTTCACCGTTTTGAAATTCCTGAGTTTTAGCTGAATTACCCCAATTCAGCTGCTCCTCGTGGCTGCATGAAGTGCAGTTTCATACTTGCATTGAATTTTTAGCTTTCTGATTGCATGGTACTGTAGGATGTTTGAATCTGCTGACTTCTAGAATACGTCTTGTCAAACGGTGTCATTGCCATGTAATACTTGAAGTACTGATAAGAAAAACCCAGCAGCTTAATCCATTTGTATCTGATCATTTCTGCTTATGTTACTTTCGGAGTTTCCATCTTTTTGTCACTGTTTATGAAGTCATTTGTCTCTTTACTTTTGGTGTCTCTCCGTCATGCACAAGCAGCCCGTCCGTCCAAGCCCAAGCCACCGGCTGGGCCACCATCATCTCCTCAAACGCAGACTAACATGATAAATCATATGCTCAAAGGCATGGCCAAACAGCCGCCAAGTACTGTAATAGTCTTCCTTCCTTTTATTCGGTGGTTTTCTAGTCTAGCAGTTGCTTGTGTAGCAGTAGAAAGCTAGTTCTCATGTGCAGCTTTCTAGAAAATACCTAGCGCGACATGGTAGGTTCTAGAGATTTAGAGGTAGCATTTATTTCAAAATGTCCACATTTTTTTGTCTAGCGATGTCTGACATATGCAACATTTTCAAATATCAACGTCAGCACAAAATAACATTGTTGTTGCATAACATTTTGCATGGAAACTATAAATATGTATGAGCTTTACATGATGTTGGATGAAATGTTTGATAAGTATATCGTATACGTTTCATGTAACTGTCAGTGCTCCAGCTATCTTAGCAGAATATTCTGATGTATAGTAACTTAACCAGGGAAATATTTAAAATAAGAAGAAAAAAAATTAAGATTGACATCTGCTGGCTGCCAAAGTTGTATAAGCATCAATATTTTCTTTAAAGACAGCATCTCTGAGCAGTTGTTCTTATTAACACTTTTGTCTTTTAGTTGTATTTGAGAGCAGATCAGTGTTGCAAATGAGAATGGGCCTGATGCTGCTCTGATCAATGGAGAAGCTTCCTCTTGGCTTCGGAGGTGTAGAAACAGCCAGAGCTTACCAAGGGACGTGTCTTTAGACTCCTTTTGCACAAAAGGAAGAGATTTCTCCTTCTTGTAACCATCAAGAAAGTATGAGGAGTTAACCAGTAGTTCTGCAATTTCAGAATTTGCCTGATAAATTATAATAAGAGAAACCTGGATATTCCTTCTCTTTACAATGATAGACGGAAAAAAAGGGAAACTGGAGAAGGAACCCCCAAGGCCCCTGTCTGAGGCATAAATCAGCAAAGAAAATTAGAGTTTGCTTGCATGATGCATCTCTCAGCCAGGCTGAGCACCTGCAATGCCAGACTTTGGCTGACCCGGTTGCTGAGCTACTCTGAAAACCAGCCCGTGTGCCCCTCACACGACCACCCAAATATGACCATTTTGAAAATCTGGCCCTCCTTTTTTTGTGGGAAATTTGTTACCTGTAAACAGTTACTCAGGGAAATACAGGATCAGGCAAGATTTTCAAGGAGAGAATTAAGTCTTGGAAGACCCTTCAGTAAGGCAGGGATCGCTCCCCAGGTGACCCAGTCGAGCAGAGTGATGCTATCTGTGTGCAACCCCGAGCTTCTGTCCCATGAGTAGAGAAGATCTGAACACTAGCATAAAAAGTGAGATTCACAGGCAGTGCCTTGCATATTGACACAACCCAAGCTGCTGGCATAGCTGGGCTCTAGGGATCACAGGGTGGTTGTTTGGTAGTAGTGGTGCTTCAGCCTATGCACTGCTAGCATTTTGCCATGTTGGGGACATGCAGGCTGTTGTGCACTGCTGACTGCAGGTGGATTTGGCTATTTGGGTTTTGGGGTTTTGGTATTTCACAAATACAAATTCTCCAGTTTTGATATCATGGAGTGGCCAAAATATACATCGGTGCAGAGGTATGGATGGGCTGGTGTAGTTCTCCATCCTTGTTGCAGCAGAGAGCCAGGTTTGAAGAGGGACACGTCTGTAGTTAACATGGTGTGTTGCAGCATGGGTAGATGCCCAGGGAGCAGCTCTCCTGCTCTGCTTCTCCTCAGGGCAACCATCGCAGGGAGGTTTTGCAGAGCAAGTGAGCCATGGTGTCAGCTCATAGAAACCTCCTCGATTGCACTCAGCCAGCTCTGCTGTTTAATGAGAACGTGATTATTTACTTTTTCTCTCTGTTATTTCTAGTGAAATACTCTAAACATTCCAGATTGTTAGCACCTCGGATGTTTAACATGTTATTAATAATATAAATTACCTCGAAGAATATAATTTAATTATTTTTAAAAGCCTTCAGAAAAAGCTGCAAAATAACTCTACATAGCTAAACACCAAGCTCCAGGATTTAAACCCTTTGGTTTGTTTGCGGGATTTTTGCTGTAAAGTTGCATCTCTTTTCCTATATAAATCTTACCTATAGATGCCTAGTAGGATTTACCACTTTCCACTCCCTCCAGCATGCATAACTCCTTGACCTTTGTGGAGTTAAATCCTGGAGCAAGGCAGACCTGCAATTTTTGCTTTCAGTAGCAGGTGACATTTAAATTGCTGAAGCCTGACGATTTATTAAAAGTATAGACAGATTTGTTTGAATCGATCTTCTTATAAGAATTTTTAAATAATGTGATGTCTATAATAGCATCATCTACATTGAAGGATACATATTGTTCGTCTGTTAGTGGCCAGATGCTGTCTTTAGGGAATGCAATGTTCTTATTTGAGCTAATAAAGTGCCACCATCGCACCACAGAGCAAAACAACTCTGACGGTATTGTGAAATTCGGAGCTGGAGCACTGTATTTTCATAGTATAATAACGAATGTGGCTTTCTGGTTTGCTCAGTACTAATTATATAAGCATTTAACATATGCATGAAAAGATCTTTAAGGCTGTAGAATATTATGGGATTTTTAATTTATTTTTTTTTTAAACCTCTAAAATAACTTACTGTACGTCTAGCTTTTCATTCTGCCTCCCTTTTAACTCGAGTTCTTGTACTACAGAAAATGTAGGCCGGTTAGTCACACCAGCTAAAAAGTTAGAAGACACAATACGTCTGGCAGAGTTGGTAATTGAAGTCCTACAGCAAAACGAAGAACACCATGCGGAGGTGAGCAGCGGTGCCCTGCGAGGTCGTGTGTCCCAGGTCTTCGGCAGGCTGCGGTGGCTTGCTAGGAGCTTTGTTTGTGCCATGCCTTCCCAACTGGTGCTGGGTTATCTCCTTGAAAAGCTGAAAGTATCTGTAAATAATGGTGCTCGAGCGCGGTGAACGCAAAGTACGGTTCAGGACCATTGCTTTTTGTGGCGGGGACTTAGGGCTGGAGGAAGGGTTAATTAAGTTCTGCTCTCCTCTGCGTCAGTCTGCAGCCTTTCATACAGCGCCAGCGGGAGCTGAATCTGGCCAAATATGCTCACCACCAACTACCTACAAGAGCAAGCCAGTCCACTTTTCACAGAGGTTGTATTTCCAAAAGATGCCCTGTCTTTGTGCTTTGGACAGCATTAGCAGGGTCCCTGCAGCTGCTTACCACTCTGGCTGCCCAGAGCTGGAGCAAGGAAAAACAACACAAAACAAAGCAATTCGTTTTTTGGGGGCTTTTTATTTCGGTCCCCTTCTGAGCATTCAGGTGGTCTCCAGGGGTTTCCCTGCAGTACAGGATTAAGTCACCTGGTCTCCTGTTGGCTTCCTCTGCTTTGGTGTATTGGGAATGCCTCAGTTACTAGGATGAATTCTTCTCATTATTTGCATTATCTAAGGCCTTTTAAAACTACTCTTAACTCTTCAAAGCACTGCAATGGAAATATTCCTGTTTTAAAACCACCGAAACCATGTCATAGTCAAATATAGACTAGAAAATCTTGAGGCTTGATCCTGGAAACACTTGGCCCAGGGGCAGCTGACACTGCTGGCTGTAGTCCCGCTCTCAACACGCCAGGACATTGCTGCCCAGTGATGTTACATACCTGTGTAAGTATTTGCAGGACTGAGCCCTCTGTTCTCTGTAGATCTGGTGCTCTCAGATACGTGTTGAAAAGTTAATCGTTTTGAGATTGAGAGTGGACAGTTTCTGTTTATGACTGTAGGTAATGTAACACTCATTCACTATTTTCTCTTTTCCTTCCCATTATATATATATATACTCAATATATTTTGCATTAAGAGCATTTGGTAATTTCACAATCACCTAAAAACCATTCCAGTGTATATTAAATTTGCGGTATAATTTAACTTATTGATAATACACAGCAATCCACAACACCCAACTAATGCCTGATTGCATATTTAAATTTCCTCCCTGTTTTTCTACTGTTCATTCAATCTTGGATGATCCTGGCAGGGGAAAGAGGTATGTGACTAAACCGAATGAAACGAGTCACTCCTGTCATATTTCGTGCATGCCCTCTCAGTGCCATGTTTCCTACTGGGATTTTACCCGGGTTGCCCTCGCTTCCGTAACTTTGACCGAGGAATGTAACAGCAACTTCGAGTCGGCTGCTTGCAGAGCTGGTGGCCTGACACAGGAGGGTAAATGTGGCATACAAGTCCTGGTCCATGCATGTAGCAATGGGTATATTTTACGAGCGCTGCAGTTACATCCCAACACAACCCTACCTGCCTGGACTCTCCTCAGCCTGTGTTACCTCTGTCGTTTTGCATTCACCCAACCTCTAGTACACTGTGGTGGAGATGGACTAAGTACTACACGAGTGCCTAGAATGGTAGTTGGTCTTCCTCTGGTTTTGTCTGTATGTGCCTTGTACTGGATATACAGTATTTATATGTAGAGAGAGAATATACGGGGTGAAGAGTGAAATAAACTCCACTTGTTACAAAGGGGGCGCTCGAGAGCGCTGCGCTTGCGCGCAAACTGCAGTAACCTGTCTGAGGATAACGAGTGTTTTATTCCACTCATCACCAGCACAGGCTGGGTGCTCAACCAGCCAGGAGGGAGCTGCTGTGAAAATGCAGGTTGTTTTGAAAATAGCAGACTTCTGAAGGAAGCCGTTACGGGGCCGGTCACATTCAGCCAGCCACGCTGCCGAGATCCTCACCGGGAGGAAGACTCGAAACTGTTCTCCAGCATCTTTTGTGTCACAAGGTTTTGATTACAGACAGAAGGTTAATGCCAACTCAGATAGGAGGGATCCCGGTCCCTTGTTCTGAACGGTGACCTGGAAGGGTGAAATTCATCTCTCTCCAGAAGCCCGGCACACTGTCGGTATGTTAGTGAATCCCTGTCCTGAGGGTGGCTGTGGCATTTCAGCACTGTACAGGCAGTTGGCCAGCTCTCTGCACCCAAAGGAAGAGAGAGAAGAGGCTGGGTGGTTTATCACTGATTTTTATTATGCATTGTAGCCACATTACAATCTCCCTGTGCAATGAGAATTGCTTCTGAGGTATTGCACTTTTTTTTTTTTTTAAAAAAAAATTATTCCAGATGAAGCTTTTTTGACATGTCCTTTCACATGGAGAAGGCTTGACCCACAAGATGTGACTCTTCGGTCTACTTTGGATGTTCAGCAGAAAATTAAATAGCATGCTTATTGAGGAAGTGCCTTAATTTACTAAAAATCAAGTTTTTGCAATTAAAACGTGCCGTTTGTTCCCCACATGGACATCCGGGCAGATTCACTAATGAGAACCCAGAAAATAATACTCAGAGCATTTAAAATGTTCAAACATTACAACAGAAGTACCGTGTCTTAGTCAGTTGGGTTTGTCTTGTACCCTAAGAGAGAAGCAAACTAGCGCAGGCAGAAATGCAGCAGAAACTCTGTGCCTATGTCTGTAATATGGGAGAGCGGGAGGTCTCTGTCATTGTGTCATCTCTCCCATCAGATGTCTCCCACCTGCCTTTCCATTCCTCTGGATGACTGATGACAAATGCCAGAGACGATGGCATTCACCTATTTTTAAACTTGCATTTTCTCTCTCTATGTATACGTATGTGTATATGTATATATGTATTTTAACTCCTTGAGGTCATACATATATACATGTGTATCCATGTGTAAAATATACGATAATAGGTGTGTTTGGTTAGAGAGCACACTTTTTTCCCCCTTTACATTGTGTTTTGAGCAAAGCAGGTAAGTAGATGGTAAATAAAGGAAATGTTACCATCTTGAAGGAGGTTTTCAGAGTATGGTGTTACTGCTCGCACCGCAGGAAGGTCCTGCTCACTGAGACCAGGGAGAGGAGGAGGTAGAGGATCCTGACATAAGCTAAAATCTGAGTTTTCCAGCAAAGGGGAAACTGTGGCTGGTTTGGGCAATTTTTAATTTTTTTCCACAAATGATTGCATGCTTTTCTTCATAATTTCTCTTAAAAATAGCTTTGTCTTCCTTTTTCACGGAAGCAGGTTTTTATTGCAGGACTCTGAGGTGTTTATGTTGGGATTTGTTGCAGAACATATTCTTTGGCCTCCTTTCTTTACCTTTCCCCCAAATTGCCACTGGTTCTTCATAGTGATCGCTCTGTGCTCGCAGACCTGCGGGCAGTATCTGGTGGGGACACAGCCTGGTGGCAGGCTCTTGGCAGGCGGAGGTACAGCCAGAGACACTGCATCAGTGCAGGGACAGCCCTGGCACCTTCCTTGGAAACCACAGACAAGGGCTGCTCATTTGAAGAGGACCCTCTGCACCCCCATCGCTCAGCATCTCATTTCCCCAACGTTGCTTTGGGAGAAGGCTTGATCAGGCATCGGGAGAAGACCTGGGTCTGGATGTTTTGTGCTCTGGTGTGATTTCATAGCAGTTCGATGCCTCCCGATGTAGCGCTGTTGGGCATCCAGCCATGTGCTGGGTTGGACACCAGCACCAAACTGGTGCTCATCAGAAGAGCTGGAGAGCACTGCCAGGTGTGCTCAGCCCTCCAGGCGCCCTCACCTCAGTTTTGGCTTTTCCAGAGTAACAACGCTGCATATGGGGCCACCATCCCCACTGCCCCTGAGCTTTCCAAGCACCCCAGGTCAGGATTTGCTGCAGTAGTGTCCAATACTTCCTCTGTGTGCGTGGAGCTGGGAGCAGTTTGCTGACGAAGGTCCCCAATAAGTCCCCACCTCAGGGATGTTGTAACCTGCTGGTGTTGCCATGCTGGGCATGGCTTTTCCCCAGCCTGCTCCTGGACACACCAAAGCTGTGTCTTCATGGCACAGCCCACCTCATCCATATCTTCACCCCCATGACAGGGCAGGCCCAACACTAAGGTTAGTTTGGGGGTTATTCAATTATTTTGGTTATTTTACATCATGAATGTGCTCTGGGCACATAACACTCGGTGCCACATCCAACCTAGGTCTGTCTTACCACCAGTTGTATATCAACTCAAGGAATAATAGCAGGGCAGTGCCATTCTTCCTTAGGTTTTGGGTGAAGGAAGGAGGGGAAATAGTCCTAAAGACACCCCTGCTAGTAGCACTGGCAGTCAGGCCAAAACAGGAAGAACTAGAGAGGGTTCCATGGCAGAAACAGGGCTTTGGGGCACCACTCCCTATCTGTGGGTGACTGAACCAGCAGCACATCAGTGCAGTTCTTCGTAATCGAAACTGAACCCTGAGAAAGTGAAAGTCCATTCTGCTTATTTGTGTCTGCTGAAATCTGCAAAAAATACCTTTCCCTGACTGGCAATTCCTCTTCGACCCGATTCATCTACTCCCGGTCTTTTCTGTTTCATCTCCAGCTTGTTCCTATGCTAGAAGTTACTTTTTTTCTTGCAAAGTGCCAGAACGCTGTTTCTTAGATCCTTTAAGTCCCTGAGTAATTTCCTATCACTTCAGAATGACAGCACATGGTCCTAATGACGGCACTTCTCATATTGCATGTTCCCAGCCAGAAGTGATTACTAAACACGCATGCATGCGTTTGCAGCATTCACATCTGAGCCATGTACGATGTGAATGACACGTCAGAGAGCCCGTACAGTGAACTTGAAGGACCCATGTGCATGAGAATGAGTTACTTCACTGATATTTTTTGATTTTCAAGTTTAGATTTTTTTTTCCTGCCTCTTTGACAATATAGGCTTGCCGTAGATAATTTTTTTTTTTGTTATCTTGGCATGTTGGTAATAGAGCTTTGTAATCAGTTTCCTAATCAGTAGCATTATGCAGGCGGTAGTGTGGTTCTATCAATGTCTAGAGCTGACCATGTAAAATGAACAGTGCTGTGATAACTTATTGGTGGTGCTTGCAGTATCTCCAAAGGACAGTGTGAGTGATTCAGGACAGATTTAAATGTTATAGGCTTCTAGTTTTTTGAGATAAATAGTGAATCCGAATGAAATTTAAACTGTTGGAAAACACGGGAGAAAACCCACAAGCACAGTGAAGAAACTTCTAAATTTCTGTACTTTAGGATAAGAATTACCTGATTTTCTTTTCTGCTAAGTAGCATAAGTAAAGATGAGTTAAGTCATTTATTGTAAATTGAACAGACGAAACCTCTGCCATGTTTCAGCTACGTGCCTTTACAGTGGAGCTCTGAATAGAATCTCTACAAGTAGCCTTTATATTAAAATAGCAGTGCCTAATTCCTGGGCTTAGCACTGTCTGTGCAGGCTAGCACTCCAAAGCACTGTTCTCTTTACAATAAAGGTAGTTTCCATGGGATGCACTTTTTTTTTTCTTTTTTTCTTTTTTATTTTAAGATATGTGGCCTAACATCTTTCCCTGTGCTTTATTAGAACTAACATACATTTTTATTATCTTTTTCTACCAACTCTGAAGGCCTTTGCTTGGTGGTCAGACTTAATGGTTGAGCACGCGGAGACCTTCCTGTCACTGTTTGCGGTGGATATGGATGCTGCGTTAGAGGTGCAACCCCCAGACACCTGGGACAGCTTTCCACTCTTTCAGCTTCTAAACGATTCCCTCCGTAGTGACTGTATGTATTGTATCTTCATCTTTTTTCTTTTTTTTTTGTTTTTTCCAATGGGCTGCTCAGGTTACTGATAATACTTTCAGCCTCTGTGCACTGCAGAGAGCTCAGATGGGTAGAGATGTACAGTATATACTCTCTTAGCATCAGCTAGATTTTGTTCCATTTCCACTAGATAAAAAGCACACAGACGCCCTTTAAATCAGATGCTTCAGCTGAAGGTGAGAAGTTGAACTTTTATTTTGCTTCATCTTCTCAAGTCGCTTGGTAATGGCTGCCTGAGAAGCAGGGCTATAGGTACTCTGCCTCACTGTCATTAAATGTGTGTATCGTTCTATATGTGTGTGCTGCATTTATTTAATGTGGAGTAAAACGGTCCCTGCTTTGAGAGATTTTATTGAAGGGAGGAAAGCATTTAAGTAAATGCAAGCAGTAGTGTAGAGGAGTGGTGCTTTGTGAAATAAAGCTCTTCTCCAAAGTATGTGTGTCCATGCCTTCGAAACCCACAAGGATTTGTCCCCAGTGGTCCCACCGCTCCCTGGGGAGCTGGTGGCAGAATTGGCATCACCATCAGTTAGGTCCTAAACCAAGGCCCCAGTTAGCTTTCTGTGACCACATAAAAAAAGCCAGGGACACATCATCAGAGAGCAATTCCCAGCATCATGGTAGTGAGTAACCAAGGAAGATACAATTCTCCTACCTGAAAAAAAGCCCTACTGTTGTGCCATGCTGTATTTCTCACACCCGTTTTATTCACAGGAAGTAAAAATGTATTTCTAAGTTTGACATTAATGGAAAAGAAGATTCGTTGTCTGTTCATTTGTTTGGAGTAAGAAGCCATTCCTGCTGTCTTTGTCGTGACCATTGGTGCCCGACGCCAGCTCCTGTTATGTTCTCGAAGTTTCTTCCTGTTCGCTGACAAATTCATTGTGTAATGAAGTGCCACGCTGTGGTTTGTTACAGAGGTTTTAGTAACAGTAGTGTCTTACTATACTTTTATTTATCTATTCTAGATAATTTGTGCAATGGAAAATTCCACAAACACCTCCAAGACCTGTTTGCTCCACTTGTTGTTAGATATGTCGATCTGATGGAGTCCTCAATTGCACAGTCAATTCACAGGGGCTTTGAGCGGGAGTCATGGGAGCCAGTAAAGTAAGGAAACCTCCTTTGATACAATCGGAATTTGGGTGCAAATGGATGGAGATTCATACAGAGATGAATTAGCAAACATTAGACTGGACATGCAGAAAGTGCTTTAGATTTTTCTAGTGTAATGCTGAAAATAGAAGGCCTGATCTCTTCAGGGTTTTCGAGTTAATAAGGGAAATGGTATTTGCTTTTTGAAATGCATTGCTGCCTCAGTTTGAACCGTGTGCCTTTGGACATGGAAGCATGAAAATGTGAAAACCTTCCTAGCTGGCATGGCTTTTTGGATCCCGTTCTAAAAGGCCTTTTCCAATGCTGCTTTTGAACTCCAGTAGCTCCTTTTCAGAACAAACCCCCTTGCTTCACCGCATTCGGTCCAGCCCTGTAACCTGTGTGGGTCGTTGCTGTACTTACTCTTCCCAGTACTCACTTTTTCCACCCACCCCGTGGAGGGATATCGCAGCGTTGTGCTTCTCACATCAGCCCCACGGCTGATGGCTGCACGTGTCCCCGTGTCCCAGGGCAGCTCTGCCAGGTCCCAGCTCTGTTGCCTTTAGGATTAGGCTGCACAAACAGTCATGAAACACAGGCAAGATGGTTCAAGCAGAATCTGTTATTAAATTTGAAGAACTAGGAATTTACCAGTGAGAAAACGAAGTTGAACTCGAGAGCTGGTGAATGATAAAAATGTGGCATGTGCTTTGGATTACTGTTGTTATTTCACAGGTTTTGAAGCATTGCTGAACCCTGTCATGCTTGCTCTAAAGAGCCAAGTCAGATCCTACAAAGGAAAAGGACTGACTTTTCCTTCTGATGAAGGTATTAAGACACTTTGCAAACATCATGAGTCTGACGGTGCCTCAGACAAGAGGATTGGGACCAGGTGACTTCTGGAGAGACTATTTGCCCTGCCTATTTATGATTTTTTTTTGTGTGTGTGATTCTCTAGACAAAGTGAAGTGGCACTGCACTCTCAGAGGTTGCTGTATAAAAGAACGTGTGGTCTTTCAGGGCTTTTCACACCAAATATGTTCCGTTTACAAGGAAAAGAGATTTTTTTGTTCGGCAGCCAGCCTCCCATATGCAACCTGGAGTCTGAGTACCCAGGTTTTTTCCCTTCTTTCTTGTGCATCCTCGGCATCCATAAGGATTCTGCCTGCCAAATCTCAGGCCTTTTCTTGACACCTGATCATCCCCTCTGTTTTGAGTGGGGTTAAGTGGCTGGCATTCAGGAGTCTCTCTCACTTTCCATTTGCTGCCTTTGGTCCGCAGGCTAACAGGATTAAAAATCCTAAAAAATCCTGTTTCAAATAAGCAGATGTGACCCAGAAAACATACAAGAAATAGATCTTTCGAGTAGGAGAATGCCATTTTTACAGCCACTCCTTCAAGCAGAATTGCACTTCGAAGTTAGCATTAACTTTAGTTTCAGAGCTCTGCTTTAGTAGTGAATATGTTTGTATTTCTTGGTCTGTTACGAAACAGAGGCAGTTTACTCTGTGTACCTGTCATTAAGCAATTTGTCATTAAGCAGTCATTAAGCAATTTGTTCTGCTTTTTTTCTTTTGACAGAAGCTGACATCATTTTGGCTTTAAATTACTTTTGTGGCTTAACTACAGATTTCCATACGTACTTGGCTGTGGTAGTTGCCTGTTGAAGTGCTTTATCCCTGGATATGCCATTATCTCTAATTTTCAAGTTATCTTTGATAGTTAAAAAGGACCTTTTCTTAGTTTTATTATAGTGGTTATTCCCTTCTGGAGTTCCAGTTACAGAGTGCTTAGAGCATTGCCATTTCAAGCAAAAGCCCAGGATGGACTTGGGTATTTAAAATATTGCTTCCAGCAGGGAAGTGGGTGCTTTTCACAAGAAGCTTGTGTCCATCTGGTGAAACGATGCACTCCGGGGTTGGGTTGGGTTTTTTTTTCACTAGTTGGTATTTTGTTCTTGTGTCTCGCACACAAAAGCGCGAGTTGCAAATGCCGGCTTCATGCAATGCGACCCGGCGAAGGGAGGTACCGGCGAGTGCGCAGAGGGTGGCACATTCTGTGTAAGGGAAAAGAGGGATGTCATTCCTAGGATCTTGTGACAGTTCGGATGCGCTGTTCGGAACTAAATGTTAAGGCATCTTCATCTTTTCCCTCCTGGGCAGACCACCTGCTCCTCTTTGTCTGATCGACAGTGAACTTGCAGCACAGTTCAGGTCAGAGACTTAGGTTGGTTTGTCCTCCTGTCTACCTACTGCTTTCTCCCCCGATGCGTCCATACCACAGCACAGCTGAGTTGATTCTCAGATAGTTTGGACCAGCCAGTTCCCATCCAAGTCACAGCCTTCCATTGCTTCCTCTCCAGAAGAGTTTTTTAGGAACTGGGAACACTGTGGCCAGAAGAGGTAGATCATCGTGGTTGGCCATTCCAACAAGCTTACTGTTGTCCCACTTTGGATCTCTACAGTGAATTGTGAGAAGGAAATCTCATTATATCCTGTTAACCAAGAAACCATTCCACAACAGAGAGTCTTTTGAAAGGGTTTTTTCTATGCTCGTGCTTGCAGTCAAGGCTGAAATATGTAGCCCTCCATAACCTGACCAGATGGCAGTTTGCAATCATGTATTTCTTCTATTTTCATTGCTGAGTACTCTGCACCTTATGCTACAAGGAGTTAGGTATAGAAATCACAAACAGTGAGAGAGATACTGTTAAGTATTGAAAACATGGAGGGGGGGGGAAAGCATTGATGTAATGTGCTCATGAGGGCTATGTAATCTGCCTCTGCAGAGCTGCTGAATTTGCAGGGGGTCCGTGCCCTATAGCTAGAGCAGCTGGTGTGCTTGTATGAATCCACGCAGAGAAATGTGGAACACTTGTCCTTCGCACAGTCATCCAAATACGGAGGATACAGAGTAGGTCTGTTCTCTGGTGAGTTGAGAGGTCTTGGAAAAGTAGGGTTTGCAATGGGGTTTTTTTTTTTCATGCTAGCTTCTTGGAGAACGCTGATTTATCTTGCAGCCAGCAGACACGTACGTGTGTGTGTGTGTGTGTGTGTGTGTGTGTGTCTCTGTGTGTGTCTGTGTTGAAAGATCTTCTCGAGCAAATGCTAAAGCTGGTGCAATGACAACCCGTTCAATCGCTTGACTAGGACGTTGCTCATTGACCTATGGCTGTCTCTACTGCACTGTAGTTCTAGCTTTAGCATCTATTAATTGCTCACTAACACTTTGCAAACTATTTATAAATGTATCGTTAATATAAATGTAAGAACTCCAACGGTATGATTATGCTAATAGTCTTACAGGGTTGTACTACTACAAAATGCTAGTGAAAAATGTTTGCCCCTAAAAGGAGCACTGCTGTAGTGAAAATGAGTATTTTTGTTACTATTCTGGGTGTCAGTCACAGGAAGAGCACAGATTCGACTGCCTACTTCGCTACCAAGCTCTTTGCTTCACATCAAGGCTTTTGTGAAAAGATTTGCTCAGCCTAGGCAGTAAGGTAGTAAGTGTTTGTAGTGATGGAAGAGACAGCCGTTTGCATCTTCCATCACTAAACCATTTCAGGCATCCCATAGGAACTGAGCATGTAAGTAAGGACAAGGCTCTTGTTTATTCTGAAGCCAGGAGGCAACGCTGTAAACTGACTGATTTCTCTGCCCTCCTTTCAGTGCCAGGGCAGCTCTACAGGAGCAGCCCCTGCGCAATTGGACATAATTTCTATGGTCAGTGCTACAGTACAGCGTGAGCGTTGGGATGTTGTCCAGGGTTATGTTGCCAGTCTGTTTGCACTGAGAATTTCCCAGCAGAGTGTCCAGGTGAAAGCTGCTTACACAGCTAACAGGCAAACTGGGGTGAGCCAGAAGCAGCCAAGAAAACAAGCAGCACAGCTCCAGAGTGTGCGTCTTTTATCAAACATATCAGGAGCCAGTCCTGAAGCTGAGTCGTCTTAAATCAGACAGCCCTCATCTTGTTGATGCAAATGCCCACATTCCTTGCCTGATGGCTGAGGTTATATTTAGCCATCTATATTAAATAGGCATGGCTGGCTTCTAGAAACAGTTTCTCGTCTTGGACCTGTAGTTTTATGGTCTGAGCAACTGCAGGCTGGAACATTTGTTGGTAATATTAATAATTTTTTACAGGTCTCACTGCAACTGTTAGTCAGATAATTAGATCGGTTGAACCTGCAAAACTGTGCATGTCAATTCAGGAGAATATTTTTAAAATTAGTTACTGTATGTTAACATAATATACTCCATTATTTTGCTGTTTTGTTTTGTTTTAAGAGTACTAACTTATTCTTGCAACATATCCTTGCATCAGCAAAATAATGTGTTGTATAAAAGAAATATGTTTCCGTGTGAATATAGTATACTGTTTACTCTAGAAGTCATATTTTATTAATACAGTGTTTTTATTAATATAACACTGTCACTTCTTGAATTTTAATATTAAAACCAAAGGTCCTCTGATTTATGTATTTACCATCTGGCTAAGTTATTTAAGTTGCTTTTCCTTATACATTTATATGTTGTCCACCTCTTGCTATTTCTTTATTTATTCCATATCAGTATCTAACCACATGCACTGCCATTTCTGAAGATTTAACACTCTCTCAATCACTATGGGGTCTGTGTCTCATTCAATAATCATATCATCTTAATAGCAGATACAGTATGAATGGAAACAATGGTCAGCTTTGTTACATTAGTAAATTCTCATATCTGCTTGCTGCCTAACAAAGAGGACCAGCAGATACTGTGAAATCAAATCTACAAAGAATCATAGAAACCCAAGAAAACACAAACACACTTCATGGTTTTGCTAGAAAAAAGAAAACATTTGGATTGTTGTTTTCCTCTCCAGAAAGGGATTTTATTCCCAGAGGGAGAATGAGGATGAAGTCTGTCCCCTAAGTCTTGCCACCAATAACAAGTTGAGCTCTTGCAGAGATAGGTTTCAAATCTTCTGTTGCATTAGGAAGCATTTATTCAGAATAGCCAGCTCAATCCCATTACTTTTGGGTTTTGATACATAAAGCTTACAGTAATAAATGGAGTTCAAAATATGTCTAAAAGAAGTTGCTAACATTTTAATACTCCTTGAAAGACATAGCATATAATCTGGTAGTTTACCAAGAGTCCAGTTAATGCTGCCTGTAAGTAACTCATTTAATCTGGGTGATGGGAGAGACCCCTAAAGTGGCACAGACTGGTGCGGTCACTGAGCGCAAGGGCGTTTGGCCGTAGTACCTGAGCTCTTGCACAGCAATAGAAGAGCTTTCAGTAGCTCCACCAGCACAGGGTGAAGCTGAAATCCCAAAGTCCTGAGTCTGTTTTCACTGAGCCCAAATAATCATCTGGTGAAAATGGTGTGAAAGTGTTTTATTCCTCAAATATGACTGTAAAAACATCTGTGGGTTGTGTCCCTTGTCCAGTATTACTGGATTAAGGCAGAAACAAGATACACTTCCAAATCTGGTTTCTGATTCCCAAATCCCATGGCATTTTTATTGTGCATAAAATATAACTGTGGTGAGGTACTCGGTAAAATGGAGTTAGACCAGTTCTAACATCTGGAGACCTATCACACTGAAATACATCAGGGTGTTTTGTGAACTCTGGGCACACGGTACTGTTACACCGCACTTCATTTTGGGATGGTATGTAGCATTAAATCACACTGGCCCACTTTTAAAAAATCTCTATTTGCCTAACAGTTACATGGCTGAAAATATTTATTGAAGCCATGATGTCCTTAATAAATTAAACACATGCTTGATAAATTAACCTTTGAATGTCTTAATCACCTCATGGGCCATTTCCAGCGGATGGTACATTCGTGTACCACTCCTGGATTCATTAAGTACAGTTCATTTGAGTGCACGTGTAGAGCTGGGCAGCCCCTGGGACCCATTTTCTCTGCACCCAGGAATGCCAGAGCAAGGTCAAGGCGTGGGTCATCACTGAGGAAGAACCTTATGGTTCACCATTTCATTGCTCTGGGTTAGCACCTCTTCGTACAGAATAAGCAGAGAGGTTTTGGAGTGAAATCCCAACTCCTGGATTTGGTGGCAAGAATAATTCTCAGGGACCTGTGCAGAGCTGGAATGTCAAACTCCCTGTTTATTACTTTGAATCTTAGTAGATCTCCTAGTTTAGCTCTTTCATCCAACTTGAAGGAGTGTGTAAGAGCCAAGTCTCACTTCCTTGCAGGAGAGGTTTTTCCGAGGAAAAGCTGCTCTCTGTGCTTCGAGATGGTATCAGGACTTGAAGGTGGAGTTACTTCTGTGGGTGTTTGAGTGCTCTGTTGATCTGCTACTTCGCAATTCTTCTTCTTTTCATTCTGATTTTGGGTTTTTGGGGTTTGTTTTGTTTAAGTAACTTGCTTTTTATTGCGGTCAGCAAACCCGGTACACTTTAGCTTCCATACTCATGCTTCTTTCTGAAATGTTTTGCTTTAGTTTTTTAACTGTCGTCGTGCTGTGAACCTTGCAGATTTGTTTATGAGTGTCACGTGCTTCTGCTACATCTGCATTGTCACTGTTATGGTATTTTTTCTTTCTGTCTGTTTCTTCCACAGGAGTTTAACAAGTAATCTGCCCAATGTGAATCTACCAAATGTGAATCTCCCTAAAGTACCAAATCTACCAGTTAACATCCCGCTAGGCATCCCACAAATGCCTAGCTTTTCTGCACCGTCATGGATGGCTGCTATTTATGATTCTGAGTGTGTATTCAGTTCAAATTAGATCTCATTTAAATTTAAAGTAATCTTGGCATGGATATGTATTGTTTGTTTCTGTGCATTATATAAAACTTTAAAGAGTGGTACAGTTAATTAGACGTTTTCTGAATGAGACACTAGTGAATTTCTGGCATGTGTATTTTGAGGGTTTTTTTGTATAAATCTTGAAAATTTGTCTTACTCCCACTGAGAGCTTGAGCAAGTATCTTGCTTTACAAAATAGCTGTCAAGAATGGGACATGGTCTGAACAACATACGAACCACAGAGCTTATAATGTGACATTATGTGTCTCAGCAAAGAGTTTTGTCCAAAAGAGAAGATGAAACAATTTCAATGCCAGTCAACCAATTTCCGTGGACCAGATGTAGATCTAAAAGTGAATTTTATTTAATGCAAGCTTCACATTTCCCAGACAATAATTTCTGCCTTGCATTTGAAAGAGTTCTAACAAAGAGGAACACCCTGCAACAGTTTTTATTCATGTTGGGGGAGGCCCCAGAGAGCAATTAAGGCCCCAAAGCCATCGTTACAGCCTGAATAATGCCATGACCAGTTAAAGAAAGATATTTTCAACATAAGCTTTAGATTATGTCCTGGAAAATCAGGCGCAGTGTCAAAGCAGTTGATCCGTAGGAGCCTGGTGCTCGGTGCTCCCAGCTCCCTGTCCAGCTTCCCTGGGTGCATGGGTGGAGCTCAGAGGGAGCAAACCACAAATCCTGAGTGCAGAGGAGGCAAGTTCTCTTTTTATAGCAGATTTCCCTTAAAAGTCCCAGCCACCAAGCAGTGTGGAGGGTGGTACTCACTGGGCTCAACCCAAATCTCACCATTGGAGGTAGCTCGTCTCCCAAGATGACCTGAAATGGGAACCGAGATCTTGCCAGTTCTCCTTCCAAATTCCTAGAGGGTTTTTGAGGGTTGGCATGGGCTGGTCTCAGCCAGTGCAGCACAGATGTGTTGCTTTTTTCCTACTCAATAACTGAAGGACCCCCCCAAAAAACCTACCCACTTCACTTTTACTGAAACACCCTCGATTACATCTACACCTGGAGTCCACCAAAACACCTCTGCCATTAGCCTCATGCAGGCTGTATTGTAGAGCAGTGGTAACCAACCAGAAGTAAAACAATCACTGATGTTTGATTCTGGTTTTAATAGATTTTTAAAAACTTTTTAAAATATCAGCATGGTCATTTATGTTTTAAAGCTATACAACTCATATTCATGCTAAGATAGCTCTATTAAAGGCTAGCTTAGGCAGTTGTCTGTAAAGAGTACTTGAAAGTTTTAATCTTTCTCTGTGCATGCTTTGTGGTATTGCCCTTGAAAAGATAAGAATCATGTCATGACAGAAAATTGGATAATCCCTCTGAAAACGCTTGAGCATCAATGGTATATTGCAAGCTGCCTGCGTGATTAGAGTAATTGCAGTGCTCAGAAGTAAAATATTAACAGTTCATCTTGGAAATTAATGTCCTGTATTGTTTGCTTGAACAGAGCCCTAATCAAGTGAGAAAAAGACTGAGAATGATACTTTAAAAATTTTTCAACCAAATGTGTGTGGTAACGTTGCTGTAGTAAATACCAATTATTGTATTTGTACGTATTTAATTATTGAAAACATAAATTCATGCAGTTCCAAAACTGGGGTTAGACTGTTAAAGCTCGTTTATACCCAAGCACGGGTCTGAACCAGGCGAAGCTGAAAACTGACAGTAGATCGGCACTTGAGAGTGCTGTACAAACCGGTCCCCTGGTTAAAGGAAATGCCTGATTCTTTATCTTTTCATCTCCCTGGTTTCCTTTTACTCACCCTTCCCTTCCATCAAGGACATGTTACCTGTTGCTTAGTGTCAGATACGTTTCTCCTACAACCGGGACGATTCATCCTTTATCTCGTTAACTCCGTTGGCACAGGAGCCCGCAGGAGCCCTGTAGCATGTCGGGACCACGGTTCTCGCCTTGCAGTAGCCGTGTGTGCATTAGCTCCGATCTCCTCTAGCATTAACTCAATGCAGCTGGCATCTGTCACAATAGAAACACCCTCCCTCATCTGTTTCTATAGATGATGTCAGCACAAGTGGTAATGCATGGTGTGTTAAATATCTTATAAATTACCGTGTTAGCATTAGTGGTATGCGAGGAGGGGGTTGAAACTCTTGAAGCTCCCTTGGTAATTGTTCTGAAAAAAAAAAAAAAAGTGAGGGAGAAGGAGAGAGGGAGAGAAAAGGGTTATGGATGCATAAATTTCTCTGCACAAACAGAGCACAATCCAGTTCTGTATTTTTATTCTGTAAGTGGAGGTTTGAGATATAATTATACTGTGAAAAGAGCCGGTGTAGCTACACACTGCAGGACCAAAGACTTCCATCTGGGCAGGGGTGTGGGTACGAGAATATATGCTTGGGAGAGAAATTCAGAGTTTTGTGACAGAACAAAGATGTTGCAAAATAAATTATTTTTTAAAAATAAAATTTGTTGTCCTATAGATGCCTTTGCAAGAGGCAGATCTGTGAAAAGGTGCAGCAGCCAATCCTGCCAGAACTCCTGGATGTGAGATGTCTAGTGCCCTTAGCTCAATTGATTTACCCTGATTTTTTTTCAGCTATTCAAGAGATAAAGCGTGTCCTCGCTCACCACTTGTTAGCACTGTCCCTTACCTGGAAACGGGGGCCTCACTGGGGGGGACAAGGCAACCTCAAGGTATAATTGAGAGTGGGGGGAGAATTGCATGAAACCCTAAATCTTAATAACTGCATACTTTATAGTATGGCAGTTATTACTGATCGGGGATTTACTACCACAATTTCTAGCCTTAATACTTAATAATCACATAGGTTAATGTGGTTATTAACTAAGGCTGATTTTTACCATACACACATTCTTCCTGTTAATATGTGTAACTCATGATGTTGTCTTACTCATCTGGTCTGGAAAGTTTGTGGGTTGACAGCAAGGTAGATTAGGCAACTGTATGGTAAAACTCAAAATCCTGATGGTGGAGATTGCCAGCGTTGTCCTGTGTATGAAACTACTGTCTGCTCTACACTTGTTGCAGGAATGGTCTCCACATCAGGTTATAAAGAGCCTGATGCCACTTATGACTTTTGTTCTCATTTTGCCCTGTCAGCAATGGATCAGGCACCTCAGAAGATCTGTTCTGGAAACTTGATGCCCTACAGACCTTCATTCGGGACTTACACTGGCCTGAGGAGGAGTTTGGAAAACACTTAGAGCAACGCTTGAAGCTTATGGCGAGTGACATGATCGAGTCCTGCGTGAAGAGGTACGTGCCCACGAGTGAGCAAAGCGTGTTTCATAGAAGCTCAGAGCATCCAAGGTTTTTTCTGCCTTATTATCAATGGAGCTTCACTTTGACCACCATTTATTAGTGACCCTGGCTCACCTCTGCCCAGCACAGTCGTGATGGAAAGCTGCCCTGTTGCTGTGGGCTGTGGACCCTCCCAAGCAAGCATGTCTCTGTTTCGACTCTGGAGAGTTCATATTCAAAATAAGACAGCAAACCACCCATTCTCCTGAGCTTTATTGGCAGTTTCTTGGTTTTGGGGTCGGGTGTGAGGTCAAGTCTTTGTAAATGCTGTTTGAAATCAGCAGAGCTGTGTGCTGAAGGCATAGTCCTAAGAAATATCCCAGCACCCACCTAAAAAACACAGATCCATGAAAAGAAAACGAGCAAAAAAGTGATCCCAGAAAGGGAGTGTTGTGTAGCTTGGCACACAGCCTTCACATCTGCTGTCGACTGGGAAAAGCTGTTGTATCATCAGCCACATTATAGAATACTCACCTGCAGATCTTCCAAAACAGAGAAGTTTCCTTAAAAAACTTTTAAACATTCAGACAGCTGTCATTCTAAAAGAAAAGTGTTAAGACTAAATTTCCAACCTTTCCAAAAGTCGTATTTTGTTCATTGGGCATCGAAGTAGATTAGGCAGGAGGAAGAAATGAGCTTTGCATTCCACTGTGCAGAAATTAATAGACAAAGAGATGAACCAAAGGAAAAATGGGTGCCAGATATAGCTGGTACATGCTAATATTAGCTGCAACGTGTGATGTGGCTGTTCTGTACCAGAGTTGCCTGGCCACTCTGCAAGTGTGAGCGTGGCATTTATTGTTCACATGTTCCTTCCAGTCTGGATGTGCAGTGTCACCATAGGAGAAGGCATGTTCAGTCCCTGAGATGTGGGCAGGAGACTGACCCACTGGAAGGCAGGCAGCTCGAGCCTTTTTCTCTCACTGTTCTGAAAGAAACCCCAGAGCATTTTATGTGCAGTGAGACTGTCGTGATGTCTTTGGTGTTGAGCAAATCCCCCTTTATTGCACCAGCTCATCTCTAGTCCTTTGGCTGGCACAAAGGCTGAACTTCAGTTGTCAACCAGTTTTCAGACCTCTCTTTGGGAGCAAACCCAGTGCTGGAGCTCTGCTCCCTGCTCTGCCCCCAGCACCACCAGCAAGACACTTCTTTATTCTTTTTTCTTGGTTTTTAAATTGGAATCAAGGCACCTTTCCTGCACTTGCAGTGCAGTTATAGAAGTGATGATCTGTAGAAATCAGTTCAGGTCATCTCAACTGAGATAACTGGGAAAAACAAGCGAGTTTCCAGGTACATCTGAAGAAGGGCTCGTTTGCCTGAAAGCTAGGGATTATTTTTTTTTCCCAACTGCTTCAACCTTTCTACAAATATGTTGCCCCTCTGTAAAAACCTGGCCCAGCCTGTAATGGTATGACTATATATAATGGTTCTGAGCATAAGTAAGTAGGAACATGCTCATCTCTGCAAGGAGATGGAAAATCCCAGTCACTTTGGGTCCTTTCAGTAATTATCAAGATTCTAGTCCCCGAGTCCAGGCTAAATCTGGCACTGGTAATTAAATCAGTTCAAATGCCACTGCTGATGTAAACCAATATGCTGCCTTCCCTATTTATATCACCTGCAAACAGGGCCTGGCTAAGGTTTCTTTAGCAATTTCAGTTTGACACAACATTTTTCTCCGCGTCTGTCTCTGAACTGTTGAATACCATGGAGGAGCCACCCCGCCTTCCACGCTCGGTTGTATTTCGGTGCTCTCAGGAAAGCAGCCCTTGTAAGGAAGGGCTGTTTTGCTAATAAATCAGGGCAGGAGGACCTATATACCTGCTCAGATCTCATCCCAAGAACAGGAGTTTCACGTTTGTAAATGAGTTTTCATTTGCATAACCCTTGGGGGATCTTTCAAGATCAGAGTTATTCCTGAGCTGCAGCTGATATTATTTGTTATGTCTAAATTGAAGCTCCTATGTTAATTTGTTGGCAGATTCTGTGTGATGTGATAATTGTTCTGTGCTAGGTTAGATTAGTGAAGTACCTCAGGAATCTGCTGAGGGGGTCCAGGGAAAGGCAAGGCAGTGCCCACCATACTGCAGGTATTCTCCGTGTCAGAGTTGCAGGTGCTTTGGTGATTTAAAAGTGTGACACAGGATCAAATCCTGTAGTCTTTAACCCACCAAAGTTTTTGGTGTGACACAATTTGTAACTGTCTGGGATGTCAACTTTGAGCTCAGCAAAACCCCAGAGGAGCAGAGGTGTGTGTGCTCGTGAAGTGCGTGTGTTCATGCGTGTACAACTGTGCCTGTGCACATTCACACACATGTTCTGGTGAGGATGTATGCTTCAGGGAAGCCACCTCTGCCAACTGCAAGGCAATTAGGAATTTTCAGCAAGCAAATATGATCATGTAGACCTAAAAATGCAATGATCAGACAGTGTCCTTTCCATCAAGCGATGGGCGAGCTTCTGTTATTTGTAGTGGATACCATGGAGCAGTGGGGGCGTCCTTTAATGCGCCAGGTTTGCCGCTTGCCTGTGGTTATAAATCAGCTAATGCAACCAAATTATAGGTGTACAATTGACACTGCTGTTTGTAACATCATCACACTGTTTATCAAGCATGAGAAAGTCATAGTTTCCCTGAAACCGTTGCACACTTTATAAATAGCATGTATTCTGGAAAGTTGGTTTCTTTTTAAACTGGCAAATCATTTTTAGTAAAAGCGAGTTTGTAACAATTGCGTTACAGAGCTCCCAGCAGCATTTCCCTTTCTGGTTTGTAGAACTCTTCTTGATATTGTTACACATTATTATTGTTTAAAAGCAACTGAAATGTCTTTTTCTCTTTTCCTTAACAGAACCAGGATTGCATTTGAAGTAAAGCTGCAAAAAACCAGCCGATCAACAGATTTCCGAGTCCCTCAATCAATATGCACCATGTTTAATGTCATGGTGGATGCCAAAGCTCAATCAACAAAGCTTTGCAGTATGGAAATGGGCCAAGAGGTAAAAATGCAGGTTCTTCCTTTCACAGCTTTTAAAGGCAATTTCATGAAATTTTCTGTCTCCTTTTGTGCTTGTTTTGAAGCCATTTTATCAGTTGTGGATTTAGCCTTCCTTATCAAGCGTACAGATGAATATTCAAGGGGTTTCTCTCCAATAAATTTAAGTAATATCAGCATTCAGAATCCATGTCACTGAGAGGTGACTTTTGGCAAGGACTGTGGTCTATGCAAGGTATCTCTTAAGCTTGATTGATGCATGATGACCATGTATATTGATTCATTAACTACACCTTGGAGCCAAGTTTCAGCAAGACACTTTCTGTATCTGACTGTTTCCTGTGGACAAGGAAAAGAGAAGTAGCAAGTTGTTGCTATCACACTTGCAAGAATAAAAAAAAAAACAAAAAAACAAAGAAAATTAAAAAAAAAAAAACCCAACAGCAAAATACATAACTTCCAAAACTAGATTGAAATTCCAGCTTCTGTGACTTCCTTGAGTATTGGCTATAACCAGACACTTAATGATACTGGATTTCCAGGTTCTTAATGACCCAAGTCTCTAAACAACAAACCCATTTTAATTAATTGCAGATAATTAGTTTCCTGTGAAGCCGTGGTTGCGTGTTGAAGTTTCTGTGAAATGATCTATGAGTTTCAAAGACATGGCAACTTGGACTAGATTAAATGCATCATAATGATCATTTTGCTACAGTGGCTTCAAGCCAAATTACATATTCCTGTACCAGTCTAGAATAAATTCAAATACTGTTTGGCTCTCCTGTGCTGCTTGTCAGCATTTCCTAGATAAGCCCTTTCACTACAACTTTCCACAGCCATATTTTGCAGTGAATCATTGCAAGGTGTTTGGGGTTTTAGTTGTTCGCCTCACCCTGTTCCTCTGGGAGGATTTGCTCCAAAGGCCACTGGATGCAGCAGGGATCCTTGCCACAGTGGTGTTTGGATCAGACCCAACTGTTCTTTTTATTTTTCTTGTACATGTTTCAGTTATGACATGCTATTTGTGACAGTTGCCTTGCAAGACTGGTTTCATACTGCTCATCATTAGGTTCTTCCTTTGTCCTCCAGGTCAGCTGTGGCATACCTTGAGTGGACTTTTCTTGTCCACTCCAGACCATGAATTTCCATACCATTTTCTGTACTGTATTCATCTCCATTTATCTCCCAAAATCCCTCAGCCTGCAGCTGCTGCAGCATCTGACAGGAAGGGCCATGGTTGCGATGCTCCCCACTGAAAACCAGGATCAAACCCCTGTACATTATTCGAGCTTGGTCCCTGGGGACAGGGACGTTTTGGAGATCAAGCAAACTCTGATTCCATGATAGAACAAGGTCATTGCATTTATAAAAATGTCAAGTTGAGTATCCAGATGGCACAAGATGGACAACATCAGCTACATCTGGATATAGTGTGAGCAGGCACTCGCTGCATCTTTCCTTGCTAACTTGTCATGCTCTGTACTTGCCAGACTCCTCCAAATTTCAAGTGTCAGTCACTTTGTGCCCTCATCCCGAGTCAAACTGTGAGAGGGGATCAGGCAGCAGCGTGGTTGTTTCTCCACTGTTTCTCTCATGTGCATCAGGGATAAGCTCTGCAAATCTGGCTGTGCCGCTTCAAGAAGGTGTTTGGTACAGCAGCTCGGAGACAGCCTAACTCCTGTGGCAAGCAGCAGTTGCTGGGGCATGAGGTTTTTAACAGATAGCTGAACTAATAGACCTGTAAAGCAGATGTAAATTGTCAGTGCATAAGTTACCATTTAGGGCTGCAGAATTTTATACACCCTCCCTTTTCTTCCTTTTAATGAGCATTCCTACCTCCCCCTCCATTCACTCATGACACTTCATATTTCAGCTACTGCATCTTCTCTTCTTGAAGATATCTAAACATGTCCACTGGCATGGTCATGCAGGGTAGAAGAAAGGTCAAGATATAGCTCTGCCATTACAGCCTGAGAGGGAAGGACAAAGTGCCACCCTGCCTCTTCCAGTCCCCATTGGAAATGATGAGACAGTCAGACAGGCAGCAGAGGGATGAGAAACCAGGTTTTGAGCCTATGTCTTCCTCTCTAATTCAAGGAGCTGGGTCTGTGCATCGTTGAGTCCCTCTGTCCCCCATCCCCAGTGTGTGGCAGCTGCATGGCTCTGGAGGGGCCACCTCCAGCCCCGCCTGGGGAGGGAGAGGTGAGGAGGGAAGGACAGGCAGGACTCAATGACGGGACCCTCTGTCAGTTATGCAGCTGCTACAAGGCTCCTAAACTACAGGGTCCCTTTGGAGCCTGTTCAAAAGCAGCAAAGAGAGCTCTCATTGCCCACCACGGTGTTCAGGCAGGGGCGTTTGCCCACACCTAACTGGAGAAGGAAACAAATTATTTATTTTCCTAAGAGTCCAAGCTGTACGTGGGCAGAGACTCTCGACACGTTATCTGACCTCACTCCTGCAGCCTCCCCCCACCCCAAAGGCCTTCCCTTTAAGACCACCTCCAGTTGCACCACTTTGATCAGATACTTGAATGCATTTTGCAAGCATTACCCCGGGAAACAAACACCCATCGTTTCATTTCCATTTCCTTGTCTCTAAAGGCAGCTGTTAAAACATTTGGTAAACATACTTTACCATCTTAAATATTTATTTTTCCTCTGAATTTTTAATACATCTAAGGGGATAAATGTATGTATTAAATGTTTCTCAGTTGGTCTAGTATGTTTCTATTTAATATCTAAGGTCAGATGGTCCTTAGAGAAATACAACATACACACAATCTGTTACATGACAAGGCAAGATACTCATCACATAAAGTCAAGTTGAATCATTGTAGTGCACTGATTATGGATTGTAATAATTGAGCTAATAGAAAGCTGCGATGAACTCTATCAAAAGCGGGGGCTATGCTGGGTAAATCAAACCAGTTATGTGATCTTTAACCTTGTGTGTTTTCATGAGAAGTGTAGAAGGAGCTGCTAGAAACACTGGTTTACAGGCCAGGTATCTGTGAAAGCAGCACCAGGCAGCACTTTTCCAAACCCCCGTCCTGGTCGAGGTTCATCTTGCCGAGGGGGAGCTGGGGCTGCAGCTCCGGGGCACAGGGTGCATGTGGCTGTCCCCAGCAGGACCCACAGCCTCACAGGTCCTATGCTGCACAGTCCCAGCACCTGGCACCTGAGTCTGCCCCAGGCATGGTAACTGCAGTAGGAATGAGCAGTCAGAGCCTTACCTTGGTCCATGCACAGGGTCCTCTCTTGCTCTCAGAGCTGTGGTTTTGTTCCGTTAAGGCTCTTAATTGCTTTTAAAACAAGCTTTTAATTGCAAATGCGTTCTACAGTGTACTGGTTTGCATGCAGCTAGCCAGTTTGGAGTTACAACTCATGATGTTCCCAGTGAAAGCAGTTAGCTACATCCTTGGTCACAAGGACATCCACGCACACAGAAAATGCAGCAGCAGAAGGAAAACATCACTAGAAAGACACCCCCAGTGTATGCACAACCCCTTTTTCATTGCCTCCCTTGGAAGGTCCTGGCTGAGGATGCTGAGAACATCAGCAGCTCCTCCCCGCATCCAGCTGTTACAGGTCCCCATCACCCCACAGCTACATCTCCAGCTGTGCTGGGAACAGCCAGGTCAGTCCCTGCTGAAGGCTAAGTCTGCATTAAACAGATTTATCATAACTAGGATCTCTACAAGGGACAGGGGACTCCCTACAGCCGGTTACTTTCCTCTTTGAAGCAAAACAAAACCATGAAGGACTGTCAGCAGTCAGGTGTGCCCGGCCCCTTCTCCCTGCAAATACTACAGGCAGTGATCTCTGGTATTTTGGTGAAAGGAGGCTTTGATCACATATCATTTTCCATTGCTTATTGTTTCTGTGCATGGTACTGCTCTTCTCATATGTCCCTTTTTTTTTAAGATTTTGGTTTATTTATTGTTTATCTTCATATGTTCTTTTTTCCCTGTCTTTTGCACTTTCCTCTTTATTTCTCTCCCCAATCACCTGAAAAGTTTGCTAAAGAGTGGGTAAGTGTGTCCTTCTTTTATTTTATTTTCTAAATTCTTGTTTTAATGTATTACTGTCATAGAAAAAAGAACTCCCCAAGCTGTAGAGCAGATCAGATGCTGGGACCAACATCTAGCATTTGTAAAGCCCTCGCAGTCTTCCTTCACAAAGTCTGATTAGTATTTAAAGCAGATTTGTCTCTTTCAATGTGATTTGATGTTAACATTTTAAAACAATATTAATGCCAAGTGGTAATGAATATAGTGACTAGCACCAGTGCTTGAAATGTTTGACTGAAAAATCAAATGTTTTGTGTTGGAAAGCAGTCATAATCAGTATTTTCTCAGTCCATTGAAAATAAGAATATACTGTATGTTTTCACTAATTAAATCTTGTATTGGAAACAGGTCTTTTCTAAATTAGTAGAAGACTGTATTTTAGTACCTATTCTAGCCATATTGCAGCTGATTGCATCAGAGCTCCCAAGCTAAGCAAGGTTTGGCATGTTCAGAAATTGGGTTGAAGACTCGGAAACGCCGATGCTGCAGGTGCTGGCGCTGGTCAGCCGGTTCTGAGCTCGTGCCGCAGGATCTGCTGATATCCAGGGCTCGGGCCCTGCTTCCTACTGGCTTTTGCATGGGACAAAAAGACTCACCTTGGTTTGTTGGGAGGCTTTTATATCTAACACACGGTCACTGAGCAAAGCGTTCCAACGAGTGCTTTCTCTGAGCCACAAATCTGCTGACCCCAGTGTGTAACACCGGTTCAGGTGCTTTGCCGTGGCAGATGGGAAGGGTGCAGTGACACCCCAAGGGTTCAGACCACTGCAAACCACCCTGGTGCAGCACATCCTCCCCACTCCCCTTCTGAGGGCTCTGTGCTTTGCAGTGCCCTGGGCAAGGGCTGCCCCTTTCCTCCCACACATGTGCAAACTGAGCAGGGTAATGCCTGCAGAACTGAAGCAAAAGGACTCTGGGTGTCTAGGAGCACCGGGTGTTGTCTTGGTTGGTGGAAGGAAGACTGGGTGTCCAGCATGGCAAAGCCTCCCCTACAAGGTGTGCACATGGCTCCTGGAGCTGCCAACACACAGGAGAGGGCAGGGTTTGCCCACGCTTCACAAACTGAATTCAAGGTCTCTCCTACGAGCATAAGTAACCACCGGCTACCTCAGTGGAGGGCAATAAGCTGGAGGATCCTTCAGAGTAATGCTGCACATTGTGATGTACCAAGAGAAAAGGCTGACAACTGTAGAGCTCTTGCTTGTGATCAATGCTAATATTTTCCTCCCCCTCTCCTTTTATTTTTCTTTAGCACCAATACCATTCAAAAATAGATGAACTAATTGAGGAAACCGTCAAAGAAATGATAACACTCCTAGTGGCAAAGGTAACCTTCGGCTTCAGGTGAAGTGATTCACTGTTAACATTGTGTTTTTAATATGTGTGTTTCCATTAAAATGTGACACATTAAGATGTTGAATTGGCTCCTTGTTTCTCACAGGCAAGATCGTACATCTCCCAGTCCTTTCGTGGTGACTCTTTGATGATTAGGAACTGCGTGAGGTGTAATAGGCTGCTACTGGGATTGCCATGCTGGGCCAGCAGTGGTTTTAAGGAAGGGGGGTTATGCTGATGGGGTAACACCCCGTGGCCAGCATCACCCGTGGCACGGAGGGTGGCTGCAGTCAGGGGGTGGCACCACTAAATGCCACTGCGTAGACGTTGGGGTGGCACGCAGAGGTGGTCACCACTCCTACGCATAAGGTTGTGTGGACAAAATAACTCGTCTTGTGCAAGATCACCATATGCTCTTCTAAGAAATTAATTTAGAGGTGACAGTAGTGGGAAATACACTCCAAAATGTCAGGTTTAATTGTTTGGAAATTGTTTTTCATCAGAGTCGTCTCCTCTAGCTCAGCTGCCAGCATTTCCCCTGGGTTGTTGTGTAGGTCTGGTGTGCATCGCTAACGCAGAGGGGAATTGGTACGTAGGGAGGAAGATGGTGGGGTGTGTTTTCCTCTAGTTTGAAACTTTCTGAGAACAAGTCATCCCTATTATACAGTGGAGACCTTTAAACATAATCCGCCAACATATGCTGGTTTGATTCTTCTGCAAGAATACCCAGCTAGCTGCGTGCTTGACACTGCGTACTGGGAGCAAGAGCCACCAGCTTTCCCTTGTGGAGAAGCTGTGCCGGCTTCCCCATGCGCTGCACCCACCTCCCATCCCCAACATCACACCAAGGGGTGAGTCCCACCCAGCGAGAGGTGGACCGTGAAGCACCCTAAAGGTGATGGTCCTTTCTCCCCACCCCAGGTCTGCTGGGCTCAGGGGAAGGTTGTCCCTTCTTTTGGCAATGCTGAGAGCTCCACTGGCTTCTTTGAAGCTGAGGCTGATTTTTACGCCCTCGTCCATTTATTAAAAATAATTGCAGTGTTTTTTGTCTTTGTAGTTTGTCACCATTTTGGAAGGAGTCTTGGCCAAACTATCCAGATACGATGAAGGAACTTTGTTTTCTTCTTTCCTGTCATTTACTGTAAGTACACACAATATTATCCTTCCTACTCTTTTATTCTCTCCTGAGTTGTAACCTCCTGCTCTCCCAGGACTAGATCAGCTCATACTAGTTCTGCCATTCTGTGGTGTTTGAACACTGTAACCCCCACATGATCAACCTGTATGCAGATCTACAGTACTCAAACACCCAAGGTGCATACACCATTGTATTGTAGCACAGGGTAAAGCCACCTCCAGTCATCATTCAGGTCCGTGGAGTTTATTCTGCTGAGGATGCATACGAAGCTCAAAAAAAAAATCATTGCTCTGTACACACAATTTCCCTAACTAAAGAAGTTGTTTCATTGCCAACTTGCCTGCGAGGTGTGATCCTTTCATTCTTCTGGCCATAACAGTCACCATCTTAAGTCTTAAAAATAAAATCAGGGGGACCCAGGGAGTGCCTTTGTGTTTCTAAAAGAGAACAGGGATGGGGAAATGTGCCATGACATTATGCAGCACAGTGTGCCTCTCATGCCACGTTTCTCCCTAACGTTGCAGAACCAATCCACAGCTCATCACATTACATATTTCTTAGAGAGGTACAGGATAGGAACCATGTCCATATAAAACCAGCCTCAGTATCCAGAAGGGTTTAGCAATCCAAGCTGTATTCCAGAAAAGTTTTGCTACGGCTTCTTCAGACAAACTCACAGGAGCTTTCCAAAGATCTTCTGAAAATGCATACCAGAAAGTTTACAAGAGCTTCTCTTTGTAAGCTTGGAAGGTCACAGTAATGTTTTCACCCACTGCCCATCGTGCACTTGCTTGTTCGTGGAGACTAGGCAGGAGGCAGAAGGCACTGCTCAGCAAACTGGAAATGTTTTCCAAATTCTCATCTGGGAGTTGTCTTAGCTACTCATGATTGTCAGCTGTTTGCTACTCCTGGGCCCTTGTTGCTGAGTTTGAGTAGTTTTGTAGGGTGTGTTGGGACGTTGGATGAATGTAGGAAGGCTCAGAGGCGAGGCAAGCACCTCTGCTGACAGACAGCTGTGTGCACACAAAATCTGGCAGCTTCTCTAAACTGCCATAGGGCTCAAACCAAGTGTCCTGACCATTCGGGTGTGCTGGAGGCCCTTTGTTCTTCAGGAAGAGAAGGAGATGAAGAGAGGACATCCCACCTCACAGAGCCCTTCTCCCAGGATAACTGAGGTGTGGTTACAGCCCCAGAGCTGTGCTCATCCCTGCTCAGGGGATGGCTTGGGTGGTGGATGTGACACCTTCCCTCACTGCAGTGCTGTGGAGGGTTAGGAGATGCTCTCCTGCCAGCAGCAGAGGATGTGGAGGCGGCAGCTTTTCAGGCATCGGAAGTACCATCATCAGCCCGGGTAGACAGAGTAATGTGCATCCCTTCCTTCCCCATGAACCCAAGCTGCTCCTCGGCTGATGCTGCGTTGCTCCCACATCCTACTGTTTACACTGCCACGTGCTGCTCCCTTCGACTGCTGAGCGAACCCCTGGGCCACGCTCCAGCTCTGGGCGCCCTTGAGGAGGCGGCACCTAGTTACGTGGGGGTGAAGCATCCTCACTCTGCTCCTCCTTGGACACTTAGGGACGATTAATGGCTCCAGCAGCAGTAAAACAGCCTGTCCCACTCTGACAGCCCCATGGCCTTTGAGCCTGGGCCCGTAGCTTCGGTTTCCCCAGTTTCCAGCCAGGAAGGGATGTGCCTCCAAACCATTACTGTGTGGGTGACTCGTGGTGCGTGCGCATCCCCAGGAAGGTGCTGAGCCTGAGCCCCAAGCAAGGAGGCTGGGTGCCTTTTGGAGGAACAGGATTGCTCCTTTCTGGGGCAATTTCTCTTGCTTTGTGCTACTTATTTGCTGGGAGACACTGGGCAGCACCAGTTGCAGGAGGAGGCTGGGAGACTGCCCCAAGCCCTTTGGCACTGGGCTTAGAAAGTCTCCCTTCCCTGAAGTAGTAATGTGATTTGCTGTGTTTAGTGTTTGCAATGATAAATAGAGAAACTCTCTCTTGTTACAGCATGCTTGCACCACCTCCCACGTCTTCGCTGTCTGAACAAATACAACAAAGTGTGATGGTCCAAGCCGCTGAGCTCTAGAAAGCATTAGTCTCCCACCCCCTTCCACCGACTTCTTTCATCGCGTGTTTTCCAGGCGCTCTGCAAGTGACATGTAATCAGGGGTCTTGTGACAGACAGTTTTATCACCTAGTAGGATATCCTCATTTCCAATTCTTGCCTCGAAATTCAAAATAAAATTAATGCATCTGTTGTCCTAATAAATTCTCACTAGCCACTTCTCCTTGCAGAGCACTTTGGGAGGAAAATACCCTTCTAAATTTGGCCAGACTTTTTTTTTTTTTCTTCTTCTGTTTGTTGCTACATTTAAGTGCATCTCGGCGGCAGCAGCCCAGGCCCTGGCTGGGTGTCTGCATGTGCGGATCCACTGAGTCACAGGAATGACAGCTGCTAAAATTCCCTTTAATCTGGATGGCCTCTGTAGGAGGAGAATTACACCTACGGTAATTAAAACTAAAGACTGCATATTACCCAAGGGAGACAGAAGTAAAAGATCTTATTTTTGTTCTGTGCAAAATTTGTATGGTAAACTGAGACGTTTCATGGCAAAGTCACATACTTTGTGAAAAACGGCAGCCTAGCAAAAATCACACAACATCCGGCAGTTTGGAAATTTTACTAAATGTAGCCAAATCTGAGCTTAAAGAAAAACAAGTAATTATTCTGATTAAAGGGGAGTGGGCAGGAGAAGCAGCTCAGTTTTTTTGTGGGTGGAGGGGGGAGATCGCAGGAAGCCAACTGAGTTATTCTTGTCTCCTCTTGGCTTTGGGGAAGAATGCAGCTTGAGAGGATGGCGCTAAGCTGGACCTAAGTGCTAAATCCGCGCTCAGATTGCAGGTTTCTGGGGTGCTGCTGCATTACAGCATGCTCTGTGTGATGCTGGAAGATGCAGGTGCATGGCATGGTGAAGCCCTGAGCCTGAATTCTGTGGGCTTGCGAGCTACATCATTTTCTGAGCTGTCCTCTTGGTTGCTTAGCTTTGCTGCTCAGAAAAAGAGCTCTTCTGGAGCTGGCTTGGGTAGCCCTGCCTGCGGCTGCTCCACACCGGCGTGGGTGTGCCGTGACTGCCTGCTCCTCCAGAGCTGAAACCCTTGGCCAGGCTCCAGCTGCTTTCACTCATGGAGGTCAGGCTCCTCCGCTCCTGTTTGGCAGGAGCAAGGGATAGCACTTTGCTACCTCCCAAGAAAGTTGTGAGGATAAATGCAGCGAAAGGGTGAGGTGTCCAGACGGTCGGCTGGAAACAAGGATACCTGGAGGAGAGACGAGTGTTTCCTCTTCGCTAGGAGCGAGGGCTTAGCACTGATTTTGCTACCTCCTTCACAAACTCGTGTGCTGGGACGTGCCCTGTCCCCCTGCATCCCCTCCAGCAGCCAGACCCCGGGTCACATCACAGTGGCAGGCGCTCAGCACCCTCCTCCTGCCCTTCCCTCTGTTCTTGTCCCCTGGCTCGGCAGCTCGGGTGCTGCCAATACTTGCAGTGTTCACCTCGGCAATTACCACCAGTCTGGTCTTTTGTATCGCCTCATTGTGCTTAATTATGCACCCCCCACACACACCATATGAGTGCTTCCACCCACTCTCACATTCTGTCTCACACATACATTCATTCTCTCATTCGGGACACATAATTTATTCATCCCAAGATGCAACTGTGTGCGTGTTATATTTAGGCTGTTTTAATGGTAGCTTTAGAAATATTTAAAAGCAGGTGAGCTTTTACACCCAAACAAAGATGGCCGGCAACGCTTACCCTAATTAAAAGCAGAAGCGTTGTGGAAAATCCCAGCCGTACTCTTTCTAGACACAGTGCCTTATGCTGAAGTGGGAAAAAGGTCTCTCTGGCCAGCTGGGCACTGCTCAGTTGGAGAAGTTGGCCCTGACGTTGGGGGCCACCCCGCCTCCCGTGCCAGGCGATGTGCACCCTGCTGCATGGCAAACCGGAGACAAAGTAAATTTGGGGTCTTGGAGCCCCCACCGGCTTGTGAGGACACTGCAGAGTGCAGCGTCCGCTCTCTCATACCCTCTGTCAAGTAACATCTTTTATAAGGGAGGAGAGATCATAGGAAACTAATGGGAAGCAGAAAAGCTCTGAGTTCTTCTCTGTGTGGCATGAGAACGCTGCCCCAGCAAGGTCTGCAAGCTCCTGCCAGTGTGGAAAAGGGGGAAAGTAACTCCCAGAGCTGAAGCCTGCAAAGCGGGGGGAACACGCCATGCCTAGGACTGGGGGCTCGGGCAAAATGAGGGTCCTTTGCCTGCCAGCCTCGCCGTGCCATCGTGGCCCCACTGGCAGAGGAGCCCCCACCATCCCCAGAGTGCGGCTTCCGACAGGAGAGACACATGCTGCCTTCGGAGACACGTGGCATCGGGCGGAGAACGAGGCCTCCGAAGAAAATAACGATGTCTACTTACGAACCCCGTCTTCCCCCGCTCAATGAAGTAGAAGAGGGAGAAGCACAACTCCCACACTATCATCTGTTGCTATTAGAGCTTCAGCGGCAGTAAAGTTACCTCTCCAAAACAACAACAACATAAATACCGCCCTTGCCTATTCTTTTAGACAGGAAATGTCATTATTGTCACCCTTTTCCCCCAGCTCAGCGTTATGTTGTCCCGTGTCTTAGCTGGAGGAGCTTTTACAGATGTTTAAAGGAAAAGCAAAGACCTGAAAAAGTACTGATTGTGTAAACTCTCTTCTTCTTCCTTTTACAGGTGAAGGCTGCTTCCAAATACGTGGATGTACCCGTAAGCACAATTTAAACAACTTCTGTTATTGTAATTTGCTTCATGCTTTGGTTTATGGCATGTGTAGCAACCCACGTTATGCATTAGCAGCCAAGATTGAACCATGGGCCTTCACGCTTCTAACATTTGAACTGGAAAGAATCATCTCCATGACATTAATAATGAGCAGTTACCCTCTTATGGAGACTTGGGAGGCTGTTTAGGCAATAATTTGCAGATGGTGTCAAAAAGGTACCATATTTATGCAATTGGCTTGAATCACATTTAAAAGAAAAATAAATGGGAGCAGTGCATTCTGTTAATTCTTCATTTGGACTTGTACAAATACAGTATAATTTCCAAACAAAAAGGTCCAGACATGTTAGAACTGAGCCAACACACATCTAACACATTAGCTAATCTATTTTATTTTTGTTCTTCTAATTGTTGGTTTATTTTACTCTTTCGGAAAATGACTTCTTTATTACTTTGGGGAAATGGTGATGAGTTAGCAACATGTGTTTGGGAAATTGTTAATGAAAATAATTTTTTCCATTTTTCTGTAATTGGTATAGGAAAACTGTACATCGTCTCCTCTAATTAGACCTTGATTCATAAGGAGAAGAGCCCTTAACGTTCTTAGGCAGAGCACTTAACTTGCCAGAAATTTACATTTAAATGGAGTTGAAGTGTAGTATGAATGTTGGCTGGAATAAGGGGTTACTGTAACATTTACAGGCAGAAAGATCCTGAGCAATTACAAATGAAAAAAAAAGTAGATCTTAATATACCACACCAGTGCCTGCATCCAGTTAGGCTGAGCAGTGTAAATCCAGAACTCCTCAGTTGAGATTGATGACCTGTAGGTATAATGTATAGATGTACATTTAATGTGGATGTGATTGCTCTGCATGCTGTCACGAGACAATGTGATAAATTTATCAGACACCTAGGACCACATCATCTGCCTTTGGTGTTTCTGTCCCTTTATCCCAACCAACCCTTTCCTACCAAAGCCCTGTATCTTTAGCCCAGCACAAGGAAGATGAACTCTTCCACGGTAAGAGATCTTGCTTGGTTTAAAATATCCAGGGCAGAGAATGGCATCCTGTTGATTTTCAGTAATAGAAAGAAGATACTGAGAGCCTTAGGGAGACTCAGAATTCATTTCTGGCCCTAGAAAATGTGGACATCCTCCAGTTATAATCCTAGTTGTTTGAGTGCATCTTGAATGTGAAGCCATCAGGAATTTGAGCACAAAACAGTTAAGTAACTTATGGTAAAGGATGGCCTTCTCTGAGGCCTCGACATTCCTGGAAAGTAAAGCACATATAGGGAAGTAACCTAGGTAAAATGCCACACAACCCTTTTAAGCTTTTCTGAAAGCATTTTGTTGTTGTACCTGGGAGACCCTCGGGAGATCCTCAGCACTGCTGTCATGAGGGAGGAGCAAGTTCTTCTCCCATCCTCAGAGCCAGTCAGGCACTCTTTCTTTTTTTGCATAAAATAGGGCAGAAATCATTCATGTGGGTTATTTTGTGGTTGTTTTCCCACCTCCCCCTGGAAATGAAGCCATGTACAATGGCTTCCTTGACAGCCCCAAAATGTTTGCTTAAATCAGCTCCCAGACCTTTGCAGGACGATGCTGCATTGTCCATGACCCACTGCCTTTCTGAGGGAAAGAGAAAGAAAAACCTGTTTTGCTAGAGGTTCCTCTTTTAGAGGACTGAGGGGTAAATCCTGGTATCGAACAGAAAGCCGTTAGTGAAATCTAATTCTGCAGATGCCATTGCAGTCGTCCGGGTACAAACCAATCCGTTTAATGCCACCTTGAAACGGGCACAATCGGCGTGCTGAAAATTGCTTGAAAGTGTAACACTTGACTACTGCCACATTTGTGTTGTCCTCATTGTTTTTCAAATTAATACCTTGTCATTGTTGCAGTAGGTGTTAAGAAATGTTACTGGCTTCCCAAGGGCCAAGCACTGGCCCTTTTCTTGATAATTGTTTGCTTTGTATTAAAAAACTCCCTTCCTACTGCTTTCCAAACTGTCCTCATTTTCACCCTGGAAATTACACAGATGTGTTAACTAACTTCAATTTGCAGCGGCTGACAATCGTATCTTGCAGAGAAACCATACTCTCTGATCTGAGGTAAATCACAGTAATGGAAACTAATGACACTAGTTATTAACAAACTTACAATGTGCCATGGAAATTTAAGATTTTGTGGCAGCTCTTGTAATCACTCGTGTTACAGTATTTTAATGGGTTTCCTTTGAGGTAAGTTTGATTCCAATATACCGAGCAATGTGAACTCAAACGGGATTTTTTTTTTTTAAAGTATTTTCCTTTCCACTTGCCTCAGTTCCCATTTTCTTTAAAGAAATGCTGTTATCCCAAAATCCTGCATGCTTGTAGGTTGCTGTTTAAAAATCATTTAAATTCTGCCGAGAGCCGTAGCGATGTGACAGCACGGGGAGGCTCTCTGCGGTGTAGCAGCAGCTTGCACATTCATGTAGACATACAGTCCCTGACCTACCATTTACCCAGTTTAATCTTAAGAGCAGCACTAAAACATGAGCTAAAGTCAGGGGTCTAAACAAAGAAAAGTGATTTGGGTATGCCTCCTGCAACACCAGCTGCTTACTGCACACCTCCTCACACTGTAGAAGAACCACCAAGAGCCCAGCTCTGGCTGTTAGCTTTCTACCTTCAGAAACCAGAGGGTTTGCATAGAGAAGATGACCCAAGCAAAGAGCAAATCCCCAGCCCAGCTTGCTGGTTCACTCATTAGGTCAACACCACGAGTGGTAGCAGGACAACTTCCCAGCATCGGTATGTTGAGGGAGAGCTTTATTCCTCCAACCAGCTTCGCTCTAGATGAAAGAAGAGAAAAAAACAAGCGTGATGTTGTGCTGCACATGGTGTTTTGCTGGGCACAGGGCACAAAGCAGCAGTGTCCATCAGGTAAGGAGAGCACAAACTGCAGGAGGACAGCAGGAGATGGAGGAGAAGGAAAAGCAGCGATGAGGCTACACAGAGGAGCTGCCCCCTGCACTATTCATGTTTTTCTTTATCTCTCTCTCTTTCTCTCTCTTCTTCTCTCCCCCATGCAGAAGCCGGGGATGGATGTTGCTGATGCCTATGTGACATTTGTCCGCCACTCTCAGGATGTCCTGCGTGATAAGGTCAATGAGGAGATGTATATAGAAAGGTTATTTGATGTAAGTAAATGCCTTCTCCTCCTTGGACACCAAGCAGGAGAGACCCAAAATGTGACAAAATAAGACAGGAGGATAAGTCACATTTTGAGAAAATTTACTGGTTAGAGCTTTAAAAACTAAATAAATCTTTCCTTTCTTTCTGACTAAGGCTCGTATCTGCTCTCTGCCTGCTTTAAATCTCTACTGTAGTCTACTGTGTCTTGGTCTGTCTGTGCGTGGATTTTAAGGGAACAGCATCTTCTCAGAGAGCCTTTTACTGTGTTTAAGCTTGTGGAAAATCTCTCTGTAGCAGAACATCTCGGTCATTGTTCTCACTGTTAAAATTTGAGCTGGGTTTTGGCAGAGGCACTTGCTGAGGGCTATCTCTTCTACAGGTTTTGCAGTGTGTTCCATTGGCAAGAACTCCAAAAGTGATGGTGAATTAAGTGTACTAAATTTCTATTTTAAAAGCTAACCAAACCAGAGCCGATTAGGAAGGGACTTTTGTATTTCAGGAGGACCATCTTGTGGTGTGTGACACCAAAGGTAAAGTTGAGACGTGGTCTCCTTGATGAAGATGGCATGGAACTGACCCAGATGTTCAAAGCTATTTTTCTGTTGCACCAGATAAATTCATTGGACTGTATGAGAACAGTGACCTGTGATGCCCGTTTGTTTTGGATTTGGATGCATGTTAACCGATATCTCTGTTTCTGTTGCTCTTGTTGCGTTACAGCCTTTCTGTCCTCGTAGCCGTTCTATAGCGAAGGTTTTCTGTTGACAGCCAGCCTGTAGCATTAGTGTTTCAGTCTCCTTCAGGGTATCTATCTATCCTATCTGTCCATATATCGATTTCTGTTCGAAGCAGCTTCTGTCCCTACTTTCCTCCTTCCTTTCATCTCTCAGCAGTGCCATTTCTCAGTCTCCCAGCTCTGGAACTGTAACAACCTTCCTCGCTTTCTTTACTCGCTCGTTTGCTTCCTCAGTGTGCAGGGAAAGCCGCTTCTTTTCCCAACCAACCTCCTTCTTCACTCGATCTCTCTCTTTCTGCGCATTACCTGTCCCTTGGAAACCTCTTCCTCCTTTACAATTCCCACTCTTTCTTTCCCCCCGTACCTTATCGGATTAAAATGGAACTTATCTCTCATGTCAAATGTTTTATCACATTATATCAAGTGGCATGAATTAGAGTCAAATAATCTTACTGTGTACATCTACTAGCATGACCCATATCCACTGAGAATGCCTCATTCATGCACGGAGCACAGCAGTGCCTCCTCCGGGCGCCGCGCGTGCTCGCTCCAGGGAGAGTTTGCAGCGCGGAGCACCAGACGCAAATCACCCATCAAGCAGGCATGGGGAGAAAAAAACAAAACATAAAACAAAAGACTGTCGCTTCCATCTGCAGCGGGCCTGCGAGTGCATTGCTCGTTTGTGTTGAAATTTATTCCACGAGCAGTTAAATTTCCAGAGCTCATCTGGACTGTTCTTTTCAATGCCCACACTGCCTTTTCCCTCATCCTTTCCCTATGATTCACAGTTGGTGTGTTTATACCCTTTTGGGCCATTATTTCCAATTTTCAAAAGGCTGTAATTAGCACAAATATTGATTTCCGTTTGATCTGCTCATACTTGGTTTTACCAAGCCACGTTTTAAACAAATTCACAGTTGACATAACGAAACAAACAAACAAACAAAAAAAGAGCAGCTACCTTGGGGAAAGCAAAAAGTGCAAAAACTTGCTTTGCCTCCCTGCTTCCCCCAAATGTCCCTACTCCATGCGGAATAAAACAAGAGGAGGGTTTGTAGTTCTCTTCCTGGCTGGAGGCAGGAGGCTCTGGGTGTGGGAGCTGTCCCCATTCCCATTCCCCATGCTGGTGAGGCAGCGTTGGGACCTAGTGCCACTGGCATCTTCCATGCATCTCATGTACGTCAGGGGGGTGAGCTGCGGGGTCCTTGGCTCTCAAGGCGGGACAGGGATGTGCCAAGCCCGAGCTCCCCAAAAATTGGAATTACCTTTTGAGCATTTGTGTGTTGTCTTTGCCAGGTTGGAGCTGAAGGAGCGAATTGCCCCTGTGGTCAGCAAAGGTGTAGGTGTAGATGGGGGTCCAGACACTGTTTAAATCGGTGCTGTGTTCGTTGTGTTTTGGTACGAAGAGCAGCAAATGCTCAACACTGTTGTCCTGAGCTTGATCTCAGCTTCAGTCCTACAGCCCTTTGTGCCCCTCACCTAACGCAGCAAAGCAGCACAACCATGAGGTTTAAGCTCCTTTGGTATCTGCACCAGTGGTCCTATTTCCCATGGTTGGTTTGGACACTAGCGACCTTTTCAGTAAGAAAGAGAAGAGGAATAACCAAAAATGGTATTTATGGTGCTGAATTAGACTTGGGCCTGGTTTTGTTCTCGCTCCCCACAGCACCACAGAGGAGCAATCCTCTCAGCTGCAGAGTTTCTCTGGGCAATGAGATTATGAACACTTTTGAGGTCGGCTCCTCTGCTGTTTTAGCTCAGTGATGCTGGTTTACCCCTTAGTCCCGCTTTAGGATGTTCTATGTCAATGCATGTGGCAGTGGCAGCTCCTCTGCCCTTGGTGGGGTCGGGTTAGAGGCACTCCCAACACAGGGTTAAATGCCCATCCCGTGCAGTCGTGAGCAGTGCAGGAGCAGTGGTGCACAGCACAAGGTTGCCAGTTGTGGGACGTTCCTAATCCTCTGCAGTCCTGCCCAGGGTGTCCATTCATTGCCCCTCTTTGTTTCCTCCTGGGAGCAGAGGCTGCAGAGAGCATTAGCCATACCCAACAGCAGCTGGGTTAATGCATATTTTTTTAGCATTTGCCTTGATTTCTTAGCTCGGGAACCGACTCGTGTGCCCTGCTCGCACGTGCAGAACAGGGCTGCGCTCTTCGGGAGATCCCGGTGTTTGCGGAAGATTATTGTGATGTTTCTATGTGGTCTGTGTGTTAATCCTCTTAATTCTGCAAATTAGTCAGGGTTTCCCCCCCACACCCCCAACCCTCCCCCTGAAATAGACTCATCTTAATTTTAAAAATCTGTATTCTTGGGATCATTGAACGAACAGATTGATCGTGGAGTTCTGCTGGTAATCAAAACCTAACTAGCTTTTTGGCAGTGCTGTTTACTGCAGAGTAACATGACTTATTTACTTGGCCTGGTTCACTAATTTGATAACATTTAAAGCTAAAACACTGTAATAAGGCCCGTTGGTAGAGAGCAGTGGTAACAGAAGAGTTTCAGAATAGCATCGTAGCATCCGCTCCCTGTGTTCTGTGCGTGGCTGAGTGCTTTGGGATTTAAACGGCTGTGATGCTTTGCGTGCGGTGCTGGAGGATTGTAAACTCTGGTAGTGCCTGGTAGAAAGTAAAATTTGATCACTTTTTCCTCAGAAAGGGGGCAGAATCGACATTCAGATTGCAACTGTTCATAGGGTCAGTGAGGCAGAGACAGGTGGGTATAGCTGAAACATGGGAAGATATCTGCGAAGTAAGCTCGAGTCTTCAGACCAGTCTAGCAAAATGCAGGTCCCCTTTGGCTTGGGACACCAGAATTTCATAGGATCAGAGTTGATGCATCCATAGTTTCGTTTGAAGGCAGTAAGAGTTTTAGTTGTAAGGTTTGTTGGAAGTTATTTATGCATGTGTGTATGTGTGTATAGCTTTACGCACACACTTAGATACTCGCAGTATAGGTTTGAAACCGTCAACATATGTGATCCAGAGAGTCTGTGATTGACTAGCAGATAGTGTGAATGCCAACCTTTCTTCCTCATAAATTGGTAAAAAACAATGTAAAACATAGCAAGAATATTTCCTCCCCAGCCACAGGCGAGTAGCACGTACACAAAAGGCTACTGAACGTCAAGCGAGCTCCCCGAGATCCTGCGAATTCCAGCATCCTGATGCAGTCTCTAAATAGCGCAGATGGCATTTTTCTCTCTGATGATTAATTCAATATCTTACCGAAAAAAACAAAAACATGCTTTTGATATGAGAGATCAAAACACCAAGAGAAGCTCCTAAGATTGCAAGGACCTAAAAAAAAAAATTAATTTATTTTTTTCCTCCTTGTACTTCTTGAAGACACCAGCCTGAGTAGAAGATAAGGATTAAAACAGATGTGCTTAGTGCTAGTTCATCTGCTTAAATCTAGCAGTCTCTGGGATCAGTGATTAAAAAGCCATCTCTAACTTTGATGAAATCCACTGCGATGGTAATACTGTGTCTCTGATCGCTTGCTTATGGGCCTCATGTCTGCCTAAACCGGACGTGGAAAACATTTCACTGGAGATGATACATGGATTATATGGGTCAATTATACACTTAATCTGCCTTCTGGGGATTAAATGTGCATAGATTGACCCTGCGTATTTGGCTTGTCCTTGGCAGTTATCAGATCAGGAAGGTTGCCTTTACCAAAAAGTCTGGTAAGAACTTAATCACGCAGTGATACCGGCTGCTGAGGTGGCGGCAGTCACCGTGCTTTTTGCAGAAGGCAGTTTTACCACTTCACTGTCACGGTGTACGTTTGGCTTCCTCTGTCTGAAAGCCGGGATACCGGCAGGGTATCTTCTCCTGAAACGAGAAAGCGAGCCCGTTCGTCTCTGCTAGGAGGTGATTTTTTTTTATCTTGATGGCAGGGGGCAGGCAGGCATAGCAGGGAAGGGTGATGGGAGACTCTGCCCTGTGCTGAGGGGCAGCACTCACGTCCTCGCTCCACAGTGGAGGAGAGTCCAAGTGTCAGAGGAGAGGGCATCTCCTTCCCACTGCCCCCGGCTGTGGCTCCAGCACCAGGTCCCGTCAGGCTCAGATGGGTTTTTAGGAAGCCCCAGAGACATCCCAGCTGATATCACTGATAGCATGGATTTTTGGTTGCCTCTCCCCACCCAGAGCCCATCAGGAGTGACAGGACCTGAGGACACAGCTCAGGACTGCCCTCATATTTCCACAGGTTCCCACCCTCGCTGTAACTGACTCAGTGTCAGGATTCAGGGCACTGCATGAGGCTCAGACTTCAGCTGCACGTTCACACTCCCAGGAACCTGACCAAGCTCTTCTCACTGCTTTGCTGGAGGATCCACAGGCAGCTCAGCAGATGTGTCAGTACCTACTGCTTTGGAGCCTGCTATCACACCTGACTATACAGAAGAAATTACAAAACACAGACTGACAGCTAGACCAAGTCCTGTGCAGACATTTTAGCATCAGCTTATTCTTAAAAATCAAAGCTTTTGCCTTCAGCAGGGTTACTCACTCGAATTTTGGCAGCTCCTTCAAGGCGTGCTTGCAGGATCATGGCATTTCTTGCTAGAGTGTAAGCCTTGCGCGGCACAATCAAATGCCAAGAGAGAGCCCTTCTCACCCTCCCTTCTCCTTCCCCTCCTCGAACCTAAAAGCCTGGTCGTGAGTCAGTGGAGCTACTCACTGTGAGTTAGAATTACTCACAGGAGGACGGGTTGCAGGATCAGGGGAAGAACGGATATCAGGCTGCGCGCCGGGCTCCCATCTAATATCTGCTCGCAGCCGCACTCACCGCTTTCTCTTAGACAGACAACAACCTGTTTCCCTCCCACGCAGCTAGACTGCTCATTAGGGCACTAACTCTCTCCCACTCCCATCCTGATATGGCCTCCACTGAGCTATTTCTTCTGCGTTGTTTTTTGCTTTTTTTCTTTTTTTTTTCCTCTTCCCCCCTCCCCTCCCTTCCCGAGTGAGTTGTGAAATGAAGACAATTAGGCAGATTGATCTCAAGGAAACGCAGCTTTTTTTTCTCCCCGTGCATCTTCGGAGGCGCTGGAGCAGCGCAGCCTTGGCCACAGAGTCCACCACAGCCCTTGGCTTGGACCTGGACTTGGAGTCAGGGACCTTTGCTGGGGAAAAAAAAAAAATGTGATGGCAATTTTCTCTATATCTTCTAGGAAGGGACAAATTCTGAGGGGGCACAGTGCACAACATCCTTCCACAGCCTTTTTTTCCTTCCCACGTGCCTGCTTGCAGCCACACAGGAGCGGGCAGGGATGCTTAGCATGGGCATCGCTCCTTGGAGCCAGCCTTGTCCTTTTATACTCCCATACACGAGCTTCACGCAGCCGCAGCCCTGCCAGCGCTTGTGTCCGCCTGCCTCTCCTGCCTTCCCCTTAGCAAGGTTTCTTTCCTGAAATGCTCGTTTAAGTAGGCTCCATTTAATTTATTTTAGGGAGAGTCTTAATAAAATAAGTCCTAGATCTGTCACTGGATTTTACATGCTTGTAAGGGGTTGGGGTTTGTTTGGTGTTTTATTTTTTTCCCTCCTAAATGTCTTTATCAGAACAGCTTTTCATGTTCCAGTAGACATTTGGTTGAAGACAGTTAATTTGATTTCTTTTCCAGAGGAGATTTTCCATTAATCATTCTAAGAAGGCAGACTGATTGCTCTGTTACGTTAAGGTCAGCACAGGCTTGCTAACATCATCCTTGCAGCACTTTTGAGCATCGGTGATGCTTGTTTCAGGGCAGGCGCTGAGTGAGAGATCATTTATTTCCTAGTAGCCGTGAGTAGCAAGGTAGGTTTTGGGGAAGGGGGGCTGTCGGGCTGTACTGCGGGCAGCGAGGCATCCTCAAGCCACAGAGTGCCTTTTCCCGAGCTGCCTGTCTGCTCCGGGCCCGGGAGAGCTGCCTGCACACGCTGAGAACTGTACGAGTCTCATAGCGTGCTCTGAGCTGAAGCTGCCTCCCAGCTTCGTTTAAGAGGCCGTAGCTAATTGGAGTTCCAGTTTTGTGGGTCGTCAGGCCTGACGGTGCTGGTGTTCCCCCTGAACCCCAACCCAGCTGATTCCAGGGGTGCGAGGAGCGTGGGAAGGGCAGGGACATCCCCGATGCACACAGATGTGCGGGGCTGACCCCCCAGCCCGCCGGGGCACAGCTGCCGCAGCCGAGCCCCCCCGCTGCCGGCGGCTTTGCTTTGCTGCCTCCCTCTGGGCTGTGCAAAGGGCCTTTGCCCAAAAAACCTCACGGTGTGCGCAGGGGTGAGCCAACGGCCCCTGCACGGACAATGACAAATTGTCTGATTTCCAGCAGTGCCTTCAATCCCTCTTTTCCTTTTCTCCCCCCGCAATCCAGCCCCACACAATCGCCTCCATTGCCCGCGCCAGCCAGCAGTGCGTGTGAGATTAGCCGTCCCAGGTCACTTCATTTTTCTTGATCTGTGGCTCTTTCCTTGCCCAGTGCTCCTTTAAGCCTTGCCCTGGATGTATGATATCAGCATTCAAAAATGCTTAGCAGGACTGAGGCAGGCAGTGAGGTCTCTTCAGCATGTAACCCCAGAAATGATGGCAGGGGAGCTGCATCGTCCCACGCTCAGGACCGAGATAGCCCAGCAGCATCTAGCTACGTTATTGAATTTGCAGGCTGTGAAAGACCCAGCTCAAGTCTGTGGAGTCCCACTTGGTGACAGTTTTCAGTTGAATCTGATAGGTGTGAGTAAAGTATTCCATTATTGAGCAACTTTGCATCCAGTTACGCCGTCGCTGCCTTGCGCTAACAGAGCCCCAGAATCTGGACAGAGAAAAGCAGCATGTTGTGTGGATATTGTGTTTTACTAAGCTGCCTTATATAGAAACTCAGATTTTAACGTGTCAACTTCATTTCTTTTTTGAAAAATGGAAATAAGCAGAGAATATTTTATAGGTTAAAAAAAGTATTTGAGAACAAGCATCCATACAGAAGTGATTATGTGTGTGTGTATGTGCACACGCCTTGATATTTTTTATGCAGAAGCTCTTCCATTTAGGAACAACCAAGGTCTGCAAAACCCTGCAAAGCAGACGGGTTTTGGTGGTTCTATCTGACAGTTCCCAGCAAACACTGTGCACTTTGCTGAGCTGTATCTGCAGCGAAGGGAGAAGAGCCAGGACCAACCCCGAGAGTGTACCCAGGGCAGCCTTAGAGCTCAGTCCTCTGCCTGTGGGTACATGGGATGCTGTGTGCAGCACACCCTGTACAGGCAGGGTCTTCAGGGGTGCATGTAGCCAGGATGGGTTTTACCTGCTAGCTGAAAGGCAGTGCTTTCTGCGGGTGTGCGATGCCATGACCGAGGGTTGGGGCTGTCCTGTCTCAGGGAGGAAAGGAGCCACGCGCTGAGGCTTTGCAGCCCACAGACCTGTGGGTTTAAGCACGGCATGTCCCTGTTTGAGGACTCAGGAGTGAGTGAGAAGTCAGAGGTACTGCCAGGACAGGACTCCAGACCTTCCAGATCACTGTGAGCATCGGCTGCCACTTCCCCCCGCACCCTGACACAGATAAATAGCTTGTTTCCACATGGGTGCCCCTGGCCGGTTGCTCTCCCCTCCATCCAGCCCTGAGCAGCTGTGACTCCAGGGTTTGTGCTCCTCAGCTCAGGAGTGCCAGCACAGAGCTTGGTGTTATTTGGTGATGGTCAGTGAGTGGGGCTGGTGTAGGTGTTTGCTCATGGCAAACCCTGGGATGCTGGGACTGGGGCATCCCCAGCTGTAGGAGGAGGTGAACCTTTTCAGCGAGGTCCTCTCTAAGGGGCAGAGCTCAGAGGGATGCTGGCATGTCCAGCCTGTGGCTCATGCCCAGGGCTGCCCACACCTCTGCAGGGATGTGAATGCATGGCTTTCACCTAAGCAGAGATTCTGACATCTGGCTAGTGGGATAGACCACCCTGACACACAGCTGGGAAACGCCTGAGTACGTACAAGCCATAGTATCACCAGCAGCAGAGTTGTTCCTCCTCCAGTGATGACACAGGACAGTCTGCAGGTCCCTTTCAGTCGCTGTCTGGCTGTGTACCAGCCGTGGGAAACCTTTGCTGGTGTGACAGAGCGCAGGGACACAGGGATTGCCTGCAAAGCCACTGGCAGGCAGAGTAAACAAACCTGCAGTGTGCAGAGTTGCAGCTGCACAAAACACATGTAGGTGTTAACTGATTTTATGTGGCACTGAAAGCAGAGAGTATCAGAGATGATCTTCTTGGGTGTCTTTATTTGCTGGGGACCCCAGTGCGAAAGATGTCAGTCCTCCTCCTCATCCTCAAAAAGGGATGAAACCAGGAGTGGAAAGAAATTTGCAGCAGGGAGATGAGTCGTGGCCCTTTGGCTCGCAGGGAATTAGTGCGATCCCACCAGCACATGCTGAAAACGCGCTCACAAGGAGCCCTGCACCTCCCTCCCATTAACACCCGTGGCGCCGGCCTGCCGAGCCCCGTCGGGTCCAACTTCCATCCAATTAAGGGTGAAGCACCAGCCTGAGCACACCCTGTTGCTGAGATCCCCAAACAGTGGGTGATCTCAGGTACCATATGTACTGCAAAATGCGTGCGGCACTTCAATGCGCTTGGGTCTGCGTTTCAGTTCTCATTCTGAATTCTCTTCCCCGTACGAAGGCAGAGCTCTCATGTGATTTAAAGTTTGCTTGTGCCTTATTTTTGGGAAAAGAAGGGAAAGGGGGGGAAGATAATGTAATTCGGTGCTGCCATTTGCATCCTAGACAGATGATGAGTTGCTCTGGCTAGCGGCTTAACCCTATTATGCAACGCTGGGACTGTGACTTTATTAAATAATAATACAAATTATTTTAATATCGAGCCCTTCTGACTTTGCAACTTCCTTGCATAGCTACATTGTCAGTGTGAATGAAATCTCATAGTTAAGGAATGTAAAACAGAGTAAAAGGCATCCAGAAATCACAGCACTGGGGTGGATGTTGAATACATTGCGCGTATGTGCAATGATAGTTTACAGCGATATGAAAAATCACAGGAAAAAAGCTGCGCAGCCATTTACCATCGTCACGGCTGAGTGTGAGTCTGACCTGGGAGACTCCAGACAGATTCATGAGGCTTTGATAGAATAAAGTAATAACTTCTAAGGAAAAGAGAAAAAACAAAAGGCCCTGGGGTTTCAGGGGATTTGTATTCAATTGTCAGCACTTCACTGGGTCTCTCAAACGTAACGTAGCTGCATGGAGGGGTTTGATTCGGAAGATGAGGGACATGTTGCCCCTTGTCAGGACTGCTCATCCAGGTGCAGGCAGAACCCTGCCAAGGACAGATGAGGGAGGATTTGTTTGTAGAGCCAAGGTGCAAGCCCAGAGTCCAGAGTTTGGCAGAGAGTTCACACATCCCAGACACTTCCGATGTGTGCACTCCCTTTCCGAACATACCAAGCCGAAGACCCTGTAGAGAAGTTAAATCAGCACACAGCAATCTGTTACCAAGGCTTAGATTTATTTTCTGAAAGATACTTTCCAAAGTCTGGATTTGGGGAGGGGGGTTTACCTTTCCAATAGGAAAGCAACGGCTGCCTCTAGCCCTCGTGGTGCTTTGCTGCTGTGTGCTCCTTCAAGCTATCCCAAAAGACCTACTTTAGAGTCGACTTGGGTGTACCTAACGAGTGCATACGCACTTAAAGAATTACACACTGTAGAAGAGCTGCCTAATGACCAGGCAGCGTTACTATCCGGCGTGCGGCAGCGTAGCAGGACGGTGACTGTTTATTTACTCTGTGCAGATAATGTTCTGTTATTTTCTCATCGCTGGCAATAGCAGAAAGCATCTGATATATACAATATTGGTGTGTATCCAATTGTTTGTGAACATCCCAAGTTTTGAAACACGGTTGTGAGAGAGGAATATAAGCTTAAGCCTGAAAGGCTAAAAAGCAGAAAGCCCCACACGTAAATGCTATTATGCACTTAATGAGGCAGGGTTTAAAAAAAAAAATCAGCCACACAAGTTGGTTTTATCAAAGAAAATGTATAAATAACAACCAGTGATTCAAACTGCCTCACAAAGGGAAAAGCGGGGACGGGAAGCTAGCACTTCACTTGTGGCATTCAGATAATAGTATTTACTACACTAATCTTTTGGGCTTAGCAATTGACAATCAATATATTATTATCAACAAGCGTTAACGCAAACAAAAAGCTTCCATTGCTTTTTTAAATGTGTCCCTTAAGTCCCTTAAATTTAATTAAAACCGGACAGCTCTCCCTTCTAGTACAAATTAGAGTTAAAATCATATTAAATATTTGTTCTATGGGAAAACAAAAGTGTCAGCTTGTGCTACCAGGTTTGGCTGCTTTTTTTTTTTTCCCTTTTTTTTTTTTTAACACACACAGAGGGGAAAAAAAAAAACACCCAGCTACTCAAAGTTAAAATAAAGTCTCTCTCCCTCCCTCCCTGTCTCCCAAGACTACTGTCTATAACATGTTGTTCCTTATAGAAAGTGGGATATGGTGGCATTTGCTTGATTAACTTGCTCGACAAAAGTGACAGCTGCTGTGGGTGCATGTAGCTAAGCTGCACAGCGCAGTTCCGCCTTTGTACATCTGTCAGCAAAAAAGGAGGAATAAAGAGTGAAAAGAGACAAATTGGTCCCAAAAGGCAATCCATTCAACTCAGGAGGTTTGCTCTATTCAAGCACTCGCTGGGAATCTCAAGTGCTAGGTAGCTTATTCAATTTCATTCATTCTTTAGAATGAGCCCACAAGTGTTTAATTTCTTATTCTGTTGAATAAAAAGGGGGAGCTTTTTTTTTTTTTTTATTGGAAGCATTAATTGTAAGACTAGCTGATCAATGCCTGTGATATTAACTCATTGCTTATTTTCTGGTTAGCTGTGTGCTCTTATATCCACAGCTGCTAAACTTCATTTCTATAACATGGGCAATATTACACACCAATTTCTCTGCTTCTGGAAAGCCTAGACACTCACAGAGATGCAACACTCGGTTCCCTGAGCCTTGGCTCCTCCCAGGCTCAGGGTAACGGGTCAAATCCTTGGCAGGTGTAAGTCGAAAGAGTCACTGGGTTATTATTGATGCCACCCGTGGCCACGGCCAGGACATGACCGAGCCAGATGCTCTTTGCCTGGGGGGCCAAACCCCCAACCCTGCAGCAGGTTTGGCCCTCTGCTCTGGAGGGGTTTTTGTAGATCAAAATGCTGATCTGCTTTTGGATGGCTTTTCAGGTTCCCCAGCAAACAGCTGGGGAGGGGCAGCCTGTAAGCAGGGCACCGTGGAGTGGCACCTGGCAGAGGATGGGTCTTGTTGGGTAGCAAGAAGTTGAATGCATGGTATGGGTATTGCTGTAGGGCCAAGTTCCCACTTGCCATCCAGAAAACATATGCTTGCCAGGGAAAGATGTGTCAGAAGGTCCAACCATGTCTCCTCGTTGACACTGGGGATCGAAGCTACATGTGTACCTGAGGGACTGCGGCTCTTTGCCCATCCCAACTGTGACACATCCTCCAAGGCCACCACCACCTCTCTTAGCTTAAGAGTTTCAGACACACTTGTGTCACCAAGTCCCTCATCCTGCTCCTCTCCCATCCTCCCAGCTGTGGGTCAGCCTTGTGGACAGCACATCACTTTCTGCAGCAAGACAAAACCGACGTGTCCAAAGAATGGCCTGACAAATAGCCAGGGCTCAGCTCTGGCAGCCTGGCCAAGACCTTGCTAGCACAGGCTGGGAGCAAGGTGGGAGGCACACTTTGTCCCACCACCACCTTCATCCACATCCAGCATCCTGGCTGAGCTGCCCTTTGGAGGGGGCTCTCACAGTGGGACCGTGTACACCTCTGTGTACATTCAGGCTTGCTGGGAACGTCTCTTTTGTTGTTCTTTTGTTTTTTAAAGGCAAGAAGTAGGAAACTGCATTGGTTACAAGGCTTTAGGCTTCATACCTAGGGGTCTTTGGTGAGTCCTTGTAACTACAATGACTGCCTGGGAACCATGAAAGAAACATGGAGAGAAGATGGAGAGGAACACCTTGGTGACCGCAGAAGACCAGAGGGACAAGAATGGTCCTTCCATGACTGCTGTTGAGTGGCCTGGGCTTTGGGTTGCAGGCCTGCAGAGTGTTGTGTGGCACTGGGCCCTGTGAGCGACGTGAGCAAATGCAGAAGCATGGTCCCTTGGGCGGGCAGCCTTCACCAGAAGAGCTCCTGCTCCCATTCACCGCGCAAGTCTTCACACAATGCAGAGCTGGTCCCTGGAAAGCGTGGTCCTGGGCTGTGGTGGCTGCAGCCCTGCCTTCCCTGCGGAGATGACACCTGCCAAGGGGAGGTGGCTGCCGTGAACGCGTGTGACAACACCGAATACCGAATTTGATCTCGGAGCTGCCCGGGATGGGGATGGACACAGCTCTGTCGGCTGTCACGTACTGTCAGCAGTTGTAAATCAGCACAGCCCCGCTGTACTTTCCACCAGCTGAGCTCCTGGCCCATTGGACGGGGATGCAAACACCACGTACAAAGAGTCGGTAATTTTGTAATTATTTTTTCCCCCCTGGCTGATCGAGTGGCTTTGAGAGGGACGTTGCCTGAGAGCAGGTTCAGTTTTGGCAACTAAGACTCATGGTCGGCACGTTCCTCTCTCCCTTCCCACCCCTGTGGTCCCCTCGCTCCGTGCTGGCTGGCTCGGAGATGCTGCGGAGGCAGCCGCCCGGCATCCAGCCCCTCACCTTTGAAACACCTTGGATTCAGGGGTTCATTTCAAAGCTGCCTTTCAGCATTTCAAAACAAGTCTGTGTCCCAGACAAAGAGAGGGAGCCAGCCGGCGTTCGGAGCCTCCTTGTGCACTGTGTGTCACAGTTTTAAATAGATTTGGCCTGCTTGGATTGGTTCTGGTTGGAAAGAGAGTACTGAAATGAGAGGTCATAGGGGAGAGTTACTATGGTAATTGAGTAGTATCACCAGTAGTTTTGCTCTTATGAGCATTAAAGCACATAATAATAGACAAACAACAGTGGTTAAAGCAAGCAGGTAGGATTACTATGTTCTTTTGTCAGAAGTATATAATGTCTTGTAGTCAGTTTTAAAGACTTCTCAACCCCCAAATCCACCCAGCAGTCACCTGCTGAGTAATTTTGTATGCCTAATCTCTAGCCCTTAACTACAAGCTTTCTGCTAATTTGAGGCAAATGGGTATTTTTGACACTAAATAGGGCAGTAAAGAATCCCTGACCTAGAAAAACTCCATTCCAAGGCACTGAGAGCAGAAAAATATTCTTTCAGCATCCTTGTGAGACCTTTGGAATGACATAAAATAGCTTTGACTAAACCGTGCTGCAGCCTCGATTAATGGTTTGCAGAAACTTGCTGAACATCCCTACTACAACTTCCCCCATAAAACTTGTCACTTCAGATTGCCATCAGCCACCACAACAATAATCATTTCATGCCTATTGCTAATTGCAAGCACAGCTGAGGCTCAGCGGGGTGCTCTTGCACAGTCCCAGGCCTTTATACCAGCCTCAATCTGTTGTATGGCACTTGTTCACACACAAAAAAACTACCAGTAAAGGCAGAAAGAGGCAGAGTCACAGGTTCCTTGTAATCCCTCTGCTACCCTGCTGACAACCCAGCCCTATAAGCATTCCTGGTTTTGTCCCGCTCTTTACAAAAGCTGAAGTGACCTTAAGCTACTAGTATGTAAGCTTTTGAATGAAGAATACAGCTCCTTCAGGTGCCTTAAGAAGCAGTGTTGCATCTGGCTTACGAGATTCTGTTTGCAGCACCCCTGGGGTGAGCTGTGGCTTCCTGTAACATGTAAAATATGAGTGTGAACTCAAGGTTCATGGCAAGGAACAGGAGGTCATGCTTCCATTCAGCTCACACCAAAGAAGATGGGGGTTTGCAGATGTTCCTGGGTATGTGTAATGACACCACCTCCCAGAAAGCGCAGGAGCCCAGCACAGAGTGCTTTTTTTGGGGGGTTGTCTTATTTTTTTTTGATGAAATGTGCCACACTCAGTGTGTTACTTGCAGATTTATTCATATCAATTTTTGAAATTTATGTATTCAGAGACAAACTTGCTATTTCAGCAACTTATTGATCATGCTTTTGCATTCAAAAAAAAAAAGGGGTGTGGGAAATGAAAAAGGTTGTTGATTGAGCTGGTTGTGGGTCTTGGATGGGCAGCCATGGAAGGCCACTGCTTAGCATGCTCCAGCTCCTTTAGTGCCTGCCCCTGGCCCTCCTGGTACAGTCAGGCTAGCACCCAGCAATGAGGGTGGCTGTCAAAGACAGAAGGGGAACAGGAAACCTTACCTGAACCCTGGTCCCTTCCCTACTGGCATCCCAGTGGGTGTGTGACATCCACAGCCATCTCTCGTGCTGTGCCCCCAGACTGGCAGCTGTCCTCTGGGTGATGGACATGGATGCCAGCTAGCATCAGTAATGCGTGTCAGCACAGCGAGGTGTGTGGAACTGAGGTCCACGGATCTGGGAACATCATTGGGGTCTACTTACAACCAGGTGTGAGGAATTTGGAGAGAATTTATTTATTCCTGTTACTCCAGAGTGCCAGTGCCACAGCTTAGCTGGCACTGGCACTACAGAAATGTGCCTGAAATGTGTTGCAGCCCTGTGGCAAGGCCCTGAAGTTCAGTATTCGGGCTCTGCACTTTGTGTATGGGGACAAGCTGCAAGGCTGGAGCTGGAGCCCAGAGGAACCCCACGTGCCCGGCATGCACCCCGCTGCCCTTCGGGGAATGGCAGACCCACCCGGGGACAGCGAGGCGGCCAGTGTCCCCATGGGACACACTGTGCTCTTTTGTCTGAAATGATCACATTTCCGTTTCGGAGCATTTGGCTTTGTTGTTGTTTTTTTAATAATATAATCATATGCAAATGTTATCTTCTTTGGTAGGTTAGTCATGAATCAGAGGGCTTGTGCATCTTATAGCACATCAACACTAGTGATAGCTAAAGGGAACATTTAATTTATGGGCTAACTTATTTTTATGAATATGCAGGGCTTAAATTCAGCAGTTGGTGTGTGCTCTATGAAGTGACGTGACGGTTTTGTGTATCAAGATCAATGAATTAGACTTTGTCTTTTTCTCATAAAGCAGAGAGTCTTTGGAGTAGCTTAGCTTTGAGAGATCGTCTCCCTTCACACAGACAAGCAGTACACCCAGCTGAACCCTTGTCAGCCGGTGCTCGGGAGGAGAGGGGTGCGATTCGGATCCGGCTCGGAGGAGTTTGCGTCTCCCCAGACTCCGGGGTGTTGGAGTGCTTACCAGAAACAGAGAGAAGTGTTTCCTTTTGCTGAATCTGAAGGTCTCACAGCAGCAAAGTCACCTAGTCAATAAGCTCCAGGCAGAGGTTATCACTTGTTTCGGATCTGTACGGCAGTGTAGGGCTGCGTGGGATGGGACAAACAGAATGGCGGAACCTGCCCCCCGACGGGGACTTCTCGTCTCCTTTAGCGTGACATTAACACCCGGCAGATCGTTTTGTGGGAGCTGAGAGGCAGCAGTGGAAGGGAGAGGGCGTGCGTGTGGAACATACGGTCGCTTTGTTCCTCTCTGGGTTTTGATTTAAAGAGGTGGTGGAAGGAGGTGTTGGGGTGACCCGGGCATCTGTGTGCCAGTGCGGCCCTGGGTCACAGCTAATGCCACCTGAGAGCGTGACGCATTCATGTAAGCTGATTGCAGAGAAGTAACATGATAAACAGTAACGATCTCTCTCTGGTTTGCCCACGCGGGCCCCCAGCATGACAAGGGAACCCAGGCAGATCCCTCAGTGACAGCAGTCACTCTGTGCCACCCTCAGCAGACAGCTGTTGTCTGTTCTGGGTCATTGTCCCAGCACCCATGGGCACACAGGGCCCTCTGGGCACATCCGGGGATACTCTGGGCTCTCAGATGAGTCTGAGGGATTGGAAGCTATGAAAACCCCCCAGACCTTTGTGTCTACTATGCTGGTCATGCCTACACCAGCTAACAAGGGTGCTTCACTCACAATTCAACCCCAACTGACATCAGGACCTCAGGTGACAGCTGACAGTATCTGAGCTCGGCTCCTGTTATGGAGAGAGCTCCTGCTTGCATTTCTCAATCAGTTCCATTGGAGCTCTTAGCTCTTGCCAGGTCTCTGTCCTGGAGATAAAGAGCCAGCAGGAATCTCTGCCACAAGTTACACAAGGTGTAAGCATTGGTCATGCATGTCATCTTTGGTGACTTTTATTTATCCCTTTATTTCCTCCATTTTATGGAGGTCCTGTAGAAGCAGAAGTACAGGAATAGCCACATTGAAGTGGGGGTCAAAACCCTTCACCATGCAGCATGACTAACCTGTGCGCTCTGCTCCTCGGGGTGGGGGTGGGTAGCAACTCCTGGGTGCATTACCGTAGGGTTTAATAATGTGTTCAGCTGGTCTGGTTAACCTGGACATATCCATTTGGTGAGTCTTGTGCCAGTTTGTGGATGTGCCAGGACAGCAGTGTCTGCAGTAACATCTGAGTTAGACTGGTGTGAGGTTTTAGGCTAGCCTAACCTGGGTGGCACTTGATCGGGGTTTTTATAAATTGGTCCAGTGAGGATTTTTTGATCTTTAACTGGTTTTAGATTCATTGCAGCTGGTCTGCAGAATGATCTGTGTGATTGTGAGAGNCATGACTAACTTGTGCGCTCTGCTCCTCGGGGTGAGGGTGGGTAGCAACTCCTGGGTGCATTACCATAGGGTTTGATAATGTGTTGAGCTGGTCTGGTTAACGTGGACATATCTGTTTGGTGAGTCTTGTACCAGTTTGTGGGTGTGCCAGGACAGCAGTGTCTGCAGTAACACCCGAGTTAGACCAATGCAAGGTTTTAGGCTAACCTAACCTGGGCGGCACTCGATCAGGGTTTTTATAAATTGTTCCAGTGAGGATTTTTTGATCTCTAACCGGTTTTAGATTTATTGCAGCTGGTCTGCAGTATGATCTGTGTGTGTGTGTGATAAGGGTGTGACTGCAGACAGAGGTGCGATGGGTTTCTGTGCACAGACCACTTTGTAATCAACCCTTGTGCTGAGCACAGGGGAAGGTTTTTGTGATCAGCCCCCTCTCCTCCCCACTCAGCCCCAGCTTTTCCTTTTCTCGAGGGCACAGTGCTCGTCTGCGTGGCGTCAGACGTGCAACACCATCCCTGCGTGAGCGGGGCGCTGATCCACAGCCCACCGGAGACTTCCCACTCCCCAGGGCTGGCAGGCTGCTGCCACGCAGCTGCAGGCCTTTCTCACAGACAGGCAGCAACATTTCAGGCCCTGGAGGGGCCCTTCGAGTTCAGCAGCTTGAGACAAGCTCATTTCTTTGCTGCTTTCCCGTCTTCCGTAACTGCGAGGGTGAAACCAAAGCAGCTCCCACACAGCGCGGGCAGGCGGCTGTAGGTGCATCCTCGCCCGCAGCCAAACCTTGGCCTGCACGAGCCTCCCCCTCCGCTCGCCGTCAGGGAGCCAGACTCACCCCAGGGCTGCTTGTTGTTGAATTTCAAGATGGTAAGTAGCTTGGATGTGTGTCTAACATGCTTAAAGGCAGGACTGGAGGGTTACAAAAAGGATTGGGCCACGGGCGTACCACCACTGGCAAGTCCTGCCAACAGCAAATCAGACTGCAAAAACCCCACGGTCCTGCTGATGGCCATGACCCACCCCCTTAATAAGTTTGTTGTTATTATGATTTAAAAGCTCATGCATGGAAATTCTGTGTAAAAGAGGGTGCCTGCCTCCCCCTCTAAGTCTGTCGTACCCCGTGACCGGGCTGGCTAGTGGGAAAGGTTGGTGCCGACTGTTGTTGAGGGCGCAGCACGCAGCCCTACCGTGGTTGCTGGAGAAGTCCTGTCTCTCTTGCAGCAATGGTACACCAGCTCGATGAATGTTGTCTGCACCTGGCTGACAGACCGCATGGACCTGCAGCTTCACATTTACCAGCTGAAAACGCTCATTAGGATAGTAAAGGTAAACTGTCTGATGTGCTTGCAATGCCGCCTCGCTGTCGGAAGGAGCGTGTGTGTGTGCCTGCGTGTGTGTGGCCTGTTCTCTCAGGCAGGCTGTCACCGGCAAATAAATTAAGCCATTCATTAAAATTCCTAAAAATTAAGATAGTTGTGCTTATGGCATGTAGTGAAGGATAAACAGGAACTGGAAACACATACAGATGCAAAATACAGGTGTAAAGAACAAAGTAGGTGCTCACATGCAAAAAACAAATCTCTTGCTATTCGATCTTACCTGCACATAAGTGCACCAAAATTAGCCTTTTTTGTGGGCAAACATGTTTAACACCCCAGTGTTAAAATGTGTTAAATCAAACCAAAAGTTTTTAACACTTTTTTTGCTAGATACATTTAAGTCCAAATATGGCTTGTGATTATCCTCAGAATGCAAATGAGGATTGTTCTCATAGTTAATTGAAGTTGTTTCTTTTACAATGGGTGTATATAATCAACTCTAAGAGATCACAAAGGTGAGATAACATACCCTGAAAGTAACATTTTTTTCCTTGAGTGCACGTGTATATGTGTGTGTGTGTGTGCCGTGGACTAATGATAATTATTTCAGTGTGAAATCGCAGTGGTTTACATGAAATAATAAGATCACAGAAGGGGTAAATATATTTTTGATCATTTTAGGTTCTATCTAATGCTTTTTGGTCTAGTATTTTATAATGTTTATGGTCTTGTGTGCAGTGAACACATTGAAGGCATGAATAAATTAAAACTGAAATGTATTAAATGTGCTTTTCATAAGTGAAAACAACAGGCACAGACAAATTATTTCTACTTGTCAGCTAGCTGAGGAAAGCTTTATTTCTCGTGCTTTATTTATACCAATATTACATTCAGAAGCAGCTACAACAAATCCAAGAACTTCTAGCAGAACAGTAAATAGTTTCCACGCAGAGCACAGAGCAGAAATAAATGAACTACAAGGTCAGAGCTTTATCTCACAGAGTCAAGAAGATTTTAAACATAAATTCTAATGAGAGATATTAATCGTAATAACCAGGGAAATGCAGCTAACTGTGGAAATACAACTCCACTTTCAGAATTAGGTGAAGAAAGAGAGAGTTAAGAAACACGTGCTGTGGGCTTATGTTTATACATCAACAATTTTCTCCGGTATCCTGGACTTAATTTATTTAATCCTGATACTGTAGGTAGGATTATTTAATACAGAGCATTCTGGGAATGTGTAATCACGTCTGTGGTTACGGACAATAACCGTTCTGCTCATGAAGAGTAGCTAACAGTACCAGCAGAGGAATGCTTCCAGAGCAAGGGAAGTTAGCTGGAGCAGAGCCCTTCTCCCTTGCTTTGATGTCTTTTTAGACCCCAGTTTACCATTCCTGAGGTCCCCTGAGCAGCCCCCGGTACACCCCGCTTTGAAGCTGCAGGCAGCCGCATAGCCAAGGTAGGGCTGGAGTCCCAGAGCTGTAATTTGTGGCTCAAGGTACCCTAAAGGGACCTCTGCCACGGCAAAGCAGCGGCCCACCAGCAGAGATGCACAACCACCCCAAACCTGGGATTTCCCTGGCATCGCGGCCTCTGCTGCTGTCATGGCGGCACGGGCTCACTCCTGTGGCGAAGCAGGAGCGCCGGTGTCATCCCTGACCTCTGTGCCATCTCTTCCTTCCTCCGTGCCTCCCCCTCTTCAGAAAACGTACCGGGATTTCCGACTGCAAGGCGTGCTGGACTCCACCTTGAACAGCAAAACCTACGAGACCATCCGGAACCGGCTGACGGTAGAGGAGGCCACGGCGTCGGTCAGCGAAGGCGGCGGGCTTCAGGGGATCACCATGAAGGACAGCGATGAGGAAGATGAAGAGGACGACTAGGGAAGCTGGCCCGGAGGACCGGCTGGGGGTCGCCTGGTATCCATGCATGTACCTCGTCTGTAACTCAGTTAGCCACATTAGGAATTTTTCTGTCAGCTCTAAATGCCCATGAGAAGTTTACCAATACAAATGCCATGTTAGCTGTGTGGTAATAAGATTAGCACCTCTCTCTGATTCATCAGTTTCCTAATTTCATATCTATATGTTCATAAGCAATATGGAGCACCATCGTTTAATACTGTTAATGGAAAAACTACATAGAAAACATGCTAGGTGTGTCCCTGTTACAATTAAAGTTTAAACAATGCTTCATTAATGTACTGTATATACATTGATGGTAAATTGTTGTGAAGATGAGTGAATCGAGTCCTTTCATTTCTTTGTTTCTCTTCTGTGGATGCCAACTGCTTAAAATTAATAATAAAAAAAAAACCAGCTTTGTTTTTAAAAGAAGAACAAGGCAATTACAAATGATTTTTTTTTTTTGTTCTCTCTGTTCGTTTAAAATCCAGAAAACAAACAAACCCAGACAGCCGTTTGAATCATTCTGCATTCTTGTTAATGTACCAGGCTCTTCCCTTCAATATGCAGTTAACTCCATAGAGGCTACATCCCAAAGGATTAGTCATTCTAATTGCCACACCAGATTAATCCTATCATTATGGATATATCATGCCACATTACAAGTCCAAAGCAGTTGTTTTATGTTGACGTTTGCTCCTCTAAATGTTACATTTTTGTTTGAATTTCAAATCACCATGTATGTACAAAGACAACTTTAATTACAATCTTAGACTATAAAAATGTGTTTATAATAATAATATATTGAATATTTATTTCAGTAGATTGTAACCATAATTTACAACTCCTCTGTTTCACAATGGTTTTTATATGTCATGTACATTGCATTTTGACCAGTAACTGCATGTCCATCAGTCCCTCCTTCAGAGCTTTACTTTCTGTGTAAAATAGTGATCCATCTTGCTTTTTTTGCCTTATACAAGCCGACAGTTGTAAAAGTGTGAGAACTGTGGCTTCTCAATAAATAACTATTCAGATGTCCTAATAATAAATTATGGAGTCTTTTTATGTCTGCCTTAGGAAAAAAAAATACAAGCTGAGATGTAAGAGCCCCCACCTCTCAGAATAAAGGCATTTTCTTTTCTCATGGGTGTTTTCACAGTTTATTAATTGAGAAGGTGGTTTCCTGATTTGCTCCCAGAGGTCAGGGTGGGTCCAGACTCTATATTCCACAGGTACAAGGACATTTCTGTTGTCACCTCTGCAGTTGTTTCCACCACTGCCTTCTACATCCTATGATTTGTCTCTGGATGTCTAATTGACAGCCTGCTCTGGTACAGCCCAAGGGAACCAGCCTTGGCTGACACTTGCCTTGGTTTGTACTTTAACTTCTCCCAAAGGAGCCAACCACTGCAGCCTGAGGGACATGTATGAGCAGGCAGCACAGGGCAGACACTTTGCTCAAGCTAAAAAGCAGGTGGTTTTGCTGGAAAGCACATTAGGTTGGGAGTTTTCTGAGAGCTGTTGCAGTCACTCCCTCCCATCAGGCCATTCTGACCAAAATGACTCCTGCTAGCCCAGGTTTCAGCCAGTTGAGAGAGAAGCAGAAGAGCTGATGTCCTTTACCCCCCAATCACAACAACTTGTTGCCACCACAGGGAATAAGGACAAATGTTCACCACAANAAAAAAAAATCCACAAATAAAGGATGGACAAGGATGGACAAATACTGGAAAAAAAATCCTGCCTGACAAAATAAATCATTAAACTAAACTGTCCTCCAGCACCCAAAAGGCAAGAGGCACTGCCTAGACACATTGGGAGGAGGAGACAACCTCTGGGAACAGCCTGGGAAGGGGATGTTAAGTCCCAGATGTGGCTGGGATAGTTATGGACCCTGGAGCACATACCCCTGCAATGCTGGATTATTGGGTCCCTTCCCTCTGTGGCAGAGTTTAGGACCTGGCTCTGGAGGTGCTCTGCAGCCCCATCTGGATGGCCATATGCTACATGTTCAAGACCCACCTACCTGTGGTGACCTGTGGACACTGTCCCCCCTTCAAACAGGGACATTAGCTGGGTCTTCAGCAGTAGGTGGTAGGCGTGTACACATGGCACCATTTCTATGTTGAAAAGCCATTTGATGCCCAAGGATAGACAAGTTTTGAATGTGGACTGTAGCCCAAAAGACCACTTCTTGGCTTTTGTCTTGCTCCACGGTGCTGGTAAGAGGGAAGCATTGTCAGGAGCAGCCATCTCTGAGGACTTCGATGGGAGCATGGCCATGTGGCCACACTCCAGCTATACAAATATTTGGTGCTAAATCCCCAGAGGAACTAAGGTAGCAGTAAAGTGCTTACTGAGTCCACCAAACCCAGCTCTAATCCCTCTGCAGGTCTGTCACTGGGACACATACAAAAAACATCTATATCACAATATTGTTATGCCTAGAGCCTTCCAGAACACCCTGAAGCCCTCACAGGACTTGCCAGATAAAACTAGTCTCACAAGACACAATGAACAAACCACAACCTGGGTGATTGAGATCCATACACATACTGATGCATACCTGTGCTCGTGCCCTCTTCACCCCCTCCCTCAGCTGTCCCAAATATTTATATGAAAGGGAACAGCTCCCAGAGGAAGCACTGGGAAGGCCTTACCTGTGGTGGTGACCATGCCGATAGCAAAGAGCACCGGGAGGTGGCCCAGATTTGTAGCTTTGCTCCCAGTCCGGCAGAGGTGGAGGAACAGCTTGATCCTGTGCTGGAACTACCTCCATAAAATATTTATTGGGTAAGGACACAGCCCTTTCAAAGCAGTGAGCCCTGCTCAGTTTTAGCAATGAAAGAGTGTGGGCACAGCCTTCAGGAGATCATCCTCAGCTGGGTATCACTAACACAGAGGTGCCTCCCTGAAAGAGCAGTGATGGACATCCTTGCCTGAAGTTTTCTGTCATTAGCAATGACCCTGTGACAGCTTTTCATGTGTCCTCAAAATCCAATAAAGCACTTCAGAGTCCCCATAACAACCCTGAGGATGTGTCAGGCTGCACCACACATTCAGAACAAGGAAGCAATAGCCAGCTTGCTTCTTTTAAGGTGTTTGGACTCAAATGATGAGCTTCAAGTTACATATTTCAGTGCAAGCAGGGAGAAGAGCTGATGTACGACAAAAGCTGTGGAGCAGGATTTAACCTCCTGGTCCAGAGCCTACAGCCTGTGGTTGAGCAAAGGAGCACATCATACCCTGACTCCCCCACTGCCTTTAACCCTTCAAATGGTGACGTGGGTGATGGCAGCCCAACCCTGTCTTATATGGGACAGTAGCTGGAAGTGCCACCTGGGGTTAAGCCGGCAGAAATGTTGAATCGAAAATGCTTTGGTTTTGTCTGAAAAAAAAAATACAAATCTGGGTTTAAAACCCTCCTGGCCATGGACCATACTTTGGCTAGGACTCAAGGTCCTGCAGAGCAGAGCTACACCTCGAGCAGCATCTAAAAGGGCTTGCTGATGGATGGGAGTGTGCTGGCAAACCCAGGCAGGGAATGTAAAGGTCTGCTGCTGGTTTCGCTTCAACCCAATGCTGTGATGGAACAAGCTCCAACAGTCAAAGGACTTTCTGCCAGTACAACTGCACCTAGATGAAGAATCTGCCAGTACAGTTATGTCAATCAGTTTTGGGAAAAGAGGAAAATTTCATTCTTCTGCCAGCAAAATTTTAAATGATAGATCAGGCCAAAACTTCTCTCATATTTACAGGGAAGTCCAGCGAAAATATCCTTTTTTTGACAGACTTACTTAAAGCATGTGGCATGGAGACTGAAAATGCTATCAACTATTTGACTGACAAGTGTCAGCAGCTGTTCATCCAATTTGTTTTATATTTCAGCAACTAACAGATTCTTTCCCCTCTGCTGTAATGCATGTCTCCTGGCCCATAGGCATCTTAGAAATTGCTTTTCTGCCTCTCTAGTGACCAAAACGTCAACAATATTAGAAGACAATTTGTGTTCAGAAGCATAAACAGGCACGCAGCAAAGCAAAGATGATTTTGTCAATGTTCAGGCTGTGTTCTTTTTTTAAAAAGTCACAGCAAACCTAAGGCAAAAATTACTTCTCTTTGCTTTAAAAGAAACAGCTAAATCAAGCAAAGCGCCCGACAAACCAGCACAGGTTAAACCACCCACTACCAAGAGAAAAAGCAGCCATCTAACCACCAAGCAGCTGAGCCAGAATTTCAACCTCTGCACTTTGTGAAGTTCACAACTCTGCACTACCTCCACCATCACCCATGTTTGTTCAAAAAAAACCTGCTCTGTGGTGTCACGATTCAACAGAGGCACCGCTGCGTCAAGCTGGGAGTCCAGCGAGGCGAGTCCCTTAAGGCAGTCACAAAACCCAGCCTTCTTAGATCCCCCAAGGCTTTCAGAGACTCTGATAGCATGTAAGTTACAATTACTGCAGTTGCCATCCCCTTGATGAACCTGCTGGACTAAAAAGCCTGCGTGCCACCTCTCTCCCCGATGAGCTGTAGCCATCGTATTTCCTTTATTCAAGCATGTTTAGGCTCTTGAGCTAAACCTGAATGGTATTTTCCTCAGCCTTTCTAAAAGATGCATATTCCATTTCAAGTTGTAAATCTGCATTTGTTGTAACTATGCAAAATATGGGAGGAAAAAAAGTGCAGAGATTATATGCAATCTGCCAGCAGAGTTGTGTGCCATGAGGAAAATGCCTCACAGGTCAAAACAAAGAAAAACACTGAGCAACAAATTAGTTGCAGGCAGTAGCTAATATGGAGATCAAAAGATTAAAATCAACATGCAACGATGAAATCACTGGAATAATAAGAGCACTTAAGAAGATTAAGTCAATAACAGAGTCCAGTAGTACAAAAATAAGATTTTGATTATACTGTAAAATTTGATATCGGGAGAGCAAAAGCAATTACAACCACGACATGCTTCACTCTCCCCGCCTTAGACCATCTTGGCTCATTTCCTATGCAAGGAATACAGTTGTTGAAATAAACAGAAATGTTATGACTCAAGTGCTCGATTCAAAAACAAACCAGGTGGTCAGATCAGATTGGGGACTGACAAGATGGGGTCTGTAAAACAAGGACTTGTTGCAGCTCCTGGAGGATACGACAGCTGGGGGGAACAAAGGCCACACCATTTAGGACTGCTTTCGGCAGAGAGTTCCACTAGCAGCTGATCTCGGGGCGCTGTCCCAGGCTGTCAGCTGGAGAGGAGCAGCACACACTGCAAGGGAGGAAGGCTCAAAGCCTTGGAGGGAATGTGGTGGCGAACTCTGGTAACAGGGAAGGGTTTTTTTCTAGCCAGCTGAAACAGTGAGGATTGCAGGTTTGCTTTTCATAGAATCATAGAATGAATCATAGAATCATAGAATGATTAGAGTTGGAAGGGACTCCCAGAGGTCATCTAGTCCAACCCCCCTGCAAGAAGCAGGGGCACCCCCACTAGATCAGGTTGCTCAGGGCCTCATCCAACATGGCCTTGAACGTCTCCAGGGATGGGGCATCCACCACGTCCCTGGGCAACCTGTTCCAGTGCTCCACAACTCTCACAGTAAAGAACTTTTTTCTAATATCCAATCTAAATCTCCCTCCCTCTATTTTGAAACCATCACCCCTTGTCCTGTCACAACAGGCCCTACTGAACAGCCTCTCCCCATCTTTCTTTTGTGCTGTACTTCAGAGGCAGAGCACACAGCAGCCTCCAAGCCCATGTGGACCCTCACGTAAGGGACCAGAACATGCCCCACAGCCACGTTCACTGGTGCTGGGGAAGGATGACTTGCAGAGCAGAGGCAGCGAACACTCACCACGTCAGACCACTACCCTTGGTCAGCCCAGGTGTGTAAGCAAGAAGAGATGAGTCAGTCCCTCCAACTCCCACTGGCCATAGAATCCTAGAAACATTAAGGTTGGAAAAGACCTCCACGATCATCTAGTCCAACCATCTCCCTACCACCTATATTACTTACTAAACCATGTCCCTAGGTACCTCGTCTGATCTTTGCTTAAACACCCCAAGGGACAGTGACTCCACCACCTCCCTGGGCAACCTGCTCCAATGCCTAACTATAGGACACCAGCCTCATCCGTGGACTGTGGAGCCAAAGGCTCTCCTGGGGTGAAA
>VXBZ01004997.1:1732868-1748740 GCA_013399135.1 Heliornis fulica | reverse complement strand
CGGCGCCGCACCCAACAGTGGGGGGGGGGCCGGGCCCGGGGGGGGGGGGAGGGTTAGAGGTGCCTCCGCGCAGAGAGCGACGTGCCAGCGCCGCCGGGTTTCCCCCCCCTTCGGCCCGGCCCGCCGCCTCCCCGGGACCAGGCGGCACCCAGGTGCGTCCCGCCGGGCACCGGGAAGCGAACAACCTAAAGGCAGCTGCGTTGCCCTTTTCCCTGCACTCCGCTCTCCAAACGTCTGAGCAACCAGTTTGCTGCTAGAAACATGTTAATTGCCAACGGAGCTCATTAAGGCATGCACATGCAAAACACAGCGAGGGAGATTAAATGGACAAAAGCGCAATAATGAACTGTCAACAATCGGACCCATCTACACGACCAGGAGCACTCAAGAATGAGGCATTTAGAGGCAACAAAGGATTGTCTGGGACAGGAAGAAAGGACGACCTAGACTTTTGTTTAGTCAACACAATTGATTACAAATGAGAGATTAACAGGATAGCTTCAGAGTTTTTTTGAAGGAGGCAGAAGAGAAAAGTCCAATTAAGTGCACCGAATGTTAACTACATTGATTTCCACGGCCAGCCCTAGAGAAATTCTCATTAAACCATCCCTGGCGATCCCTTTTGGAAAGTAATTTGTCTCCCTGATGGAGCAGAGAAAGGGAGCCGTGTAAAGAGAAAGAAGCGCTAGTTCTTGGCACAATGAGCTTAGGAGACACACTGGAAAGAGCCAAAGGGGGAGTTAATGAGCATCTGACAAGCCGCTTGGACCCGGGCCTGGAGAGCAGCGATGAAAAGATGGAATTGGCCAACAACTATTCTTTATATCAAACATAAAAAGGCCAATCTGAAACAGGGCTGCTCAAAGCTGGTGGGGAAGAAAAGAAAGGCCCCCACTGGGGGGTGGAGTGGAGGGCTCAACTGCCCCGTTGGGACGGGGAAAAAAAAAATAAATGCACTGGCATGTCCCTCTCCAGAGCGAGCGGAGTTGCCGGACCTCGGCCGGGGGGAGCCGGCAGCCCCGGGGCCCCGCTTCAGCCACTCCCAGCCCGGAGGCGTTTGCACAGGCTTCACCCCACACAACCCCCTGGGAAAAGGGACCCCACTCCAGCCAAGCCGCGTACCTGTTTAAGATGTTATCCCGCACAGGTAGATCACCTGCCAGCCCAAATCACAGCTCCCTGGCTCTCTCGAGAAGGCAGCGCCACCTCGAAAGCCTCCCTGCTCGTTCCCGGGGTTACCACCCTCGCCCACCTGCACCGACCCGGGCTATGCTACCCCCCACCCCTCCCGGGGACTGGGCACCGCGGAGCGCAGCGCAAGGCAACGCGCCTCCTTTCTGCTCGTGTAGACACGGCTCGCTCGGAGGCTCTTAAATCAGATTAGAGGTCGTTAATAACAATTTTGGCTTAAGTCTGTATTGACTTAGGTTTAGGAATGGCTTAGCACTTTCGCTTAAGTCAACACTACGGCTAAATTGACACATGCCTTTCCCAACCCGCCGGGTCCCTGCAGACGTCCAGGTGCCCGCAGGATTTGTCCTTCTCCTGCTTTACAGAACTATTTGGTTACTTTTAAGCGAGCCTGCAGGGCCTTGAGCATGCCAGCCTGCCTACACGTGTTGACCATGAGGGTGCCCCAACACCTCACAAGGTCGGGCCACTGATGGCATTTTCACTGCCCAGCCACTGTGGCCCTTCCCCAGCCCTCGTTGGCACCGTCCGTGCCCCCTCCCTAACGCCTCTTTCCTTCCCCACCTCTCTATACAGGCTCCCTCTAACCCTTCAGATTTGGACCCTGGACACCCTCAAGAGACCAGGGGCTGCGCTGCCACCTGTGCCCAAGCTCTGCAGAGAGGAAGGGGATGGAGGCAGCTGCGGGGAAGGCGGCACAGCGGGTCCCAGCACCAACAGTGGCCATGTCGAAAACTCCCATCTCCCCAGAGGTGCTTGACCCCAGGAGCAGCTGGATGCGGATGGGACAGTGATGGGGCAGGTAGGCTCTGGGGCTGTGCACGCAGAAGGGGTGAGTGGCATGACACAGCTGTGGGGACAGGCCCCTAGGTTAGTGGGGGGAGGCTGCCCACCCCACACCCTTACTCTCCCCAAGGCTCTTGAGAGCATATTTCACACTGCGACCAGCTTTCTCCCAAACCATTCTTCTTCCTACCATTTTTCTTCTCCTGAGCCACCAGCCCTGTGGCTCTCCAGGGCAGCCCCGGTGTCACAGGCACAGCTCTGTGCTGACCCGTACCATCGCCATGTAAAGACACGTGAAGCGAGCAGAGAAAGCTCTTGTTCTCTCGCTTCTCCCATCCTCCCTGACTCTCCAGGCAATCCTTCCCCACCTTTTAACCCCACTCCTGGACCCTCTGCCCACTAACCCTGCCTGGGCCAAAGCCACAGGTCCACGTTATTCGTAAGCAATTTGCAATTACTTAATTGATTGAATCACAGAAAAGTGAGTCCAACACGTGCCCTCAATTAAAAGAAAAAAAAAAAAAAAAAGGGTGGGATAGGGTGGTATTTGGAGTTCCTTGCTCTCTGTTTTGGAACAGGCTCCCTTTCCCCATCGGGTGCCTGAGGGGATCCTTGGGCCGGGCCACCGGGCACCAAAAGCCGCGGCTCCCCTCCTCTCCTTCCCACCATTAGGACCATTAACAGCACGGGTGTTTAAAGTCACCAGTGTTCTTAAAAATCCGTAAAAAATCTGTTTTAAAGTGTCTCTGTAAGAACGTCTTTAGTTACGGAAAAGCGTTGTTGTCTCCAGTGGGGAAGGGGACAAAATGTTGAGTAACGGGGAGTGCAGAAAGAGTTTATAAGCCCCGGACAACACAGAACGGGACTTTTCCAACAAATGTTTGCATCTTTGCCATCTACTGCGTTTGCCGATGAGTAACTTTAAGAGTGACCCGGCCTGGAAACAGATATATTTCCAACCGATAGGACTGAGCTTGGGCACCTTGCAGCACCGCGGCTTCGCGTCTCCCGGCTCCTCGCCGAGCCTTTCAGAGCACCCCCGGCCCCCTCCAGCCCGCGGGCGATACAAACAAACGGGGAGGGGGGCAGCCCCAGCCCACCGCGCTGCTCCGCCAGCCGGCAGCGAAACCCTCGCCCAAACGCAACGGGGTTGGGCGCTTTGAACCACTTGGAAAACCGAGGCCACAAGGAGCCAAATCTTTTCCCAAATCGGGGCCGCTGCCTCACTGCAAAGGGCGCGATTGTCCTTTGAAAGGCGCTGGCGTTTTAAATCGCCCAGGAGCACCTGAGACCTCCCGCGATCGAGCTCCCCAAGTCCCGCTAAGTGCCTGATACTCCTTCTACCGCTTCCTCACCGCTGCCAGTTGCCAAGATATTTCACATAAATAGAGGCTTTCTGATTTATAATCAGCCTCTTCCTTCTGATTCATTATGTTAATGAATTGAGATATTACCAACATCGGATTATCGCATCACTGAATGAATCCAGCAATAGAAAGCTGATTATTGAGGAAAGAGCCAAGCGTACCGGGAAACTTCACCAAAGAGGGATACCGTAAAGCGGCCGCAGTTTAAGCTCACCCTACACACCGTCCACAGATGACGGGGGAACGCGGCCGCTTCGTTCCCACGCACAAACCTTTCCCCTGTGGATTTACGGAGACGTTCGCCACCCTTACGGTGGTTATTACGAACGTCTCCGAGGAATGAAACTCGCTGCCCTGAGCTCCCCCGGCAGTCTCGGCGCCGTGAAGCCAGAGGACACGCTGCTCGCTCCCTTTCTCACCGCACCGCTCCTGCCCCAGCGCCTCCGCAACGACCCACCGCCCCGTCTGTCCTCCCACTCAGACCCCCCGCGCACAGAGCTATCCCATTTTATTTTTTTAAAAATTCCCCCTCTCTTCCCTTCCCTTCCAAGGGCCGCTTGGCTCGGGCTTTCCGCAGCCCTACCCCTCGGTCCGGTTCCGCCAAGCCCCGGAGAGGAGGCGAGCGCAGCCGCGGCCAGCTGCCGGGACCGCGCTCAGGTTAGATCGCGCTTAACAAAGCTGCAGGCATGTGGTTCACTTAAACAAATTATCCTCCGGAAGCTTTTATTGAGCAACAGTCAGAGCACCGTGAATGAAACTATTGGGAACACGTACAAACTAAACGGGTAAAGAAATACAAGCCTACATTACGTTTCCCAACACCGCTGCGAGGCAGGTACTAATTTACCGCGGCTTCAAGCTATGTAATTAGTCAAAGAGACTGTAATTTACTTAAAGGACGGCAAACTTTTCCTTTTATTAATTTGCAGTATATCTGTAAAATAATCTTACGGCAGCTGGCTTCGCTTGAATCTGTTTCAAAAGTGTGATGTAAATACCGTCTCACACTATTTTGTTGCCTATTAGGGCTTTCTGGTAGGTGATACGACTGAGAGTAAGGAGAAAGAACGCCACACGTTTATTTTTAAGATCATCCTCTCTAGTGATAAAACTTACGGGAAGGAGCGAGTATACTTCTCTGTATGCATTGAAAACAAACGTAGGCAAAGTAACTCAAATGAAAAAGGTACAACTGGAAGACACAGAGGGTACGATTTAGGGCAGTTTCAAGGGCTGTATCAGCTGTGTTTAAAAGGAGTAGCAAATTCCCAAATTAAATCACCCTATTTATGGCAAAGACAAAGAGCTGCACGCAGCAGGAGGATGCGCTAGAGAAGCGGGCTTTTTCCCACCTGTCTCCTTTGCAAGGGTTTAAGTGTCTCTAGCCATACCTTGCTAATAAGCCCGTATCTGAAGTAATTTAGCTCACAGTTACTGTGAAACAACAGGAAGAGCGCAAATAACTGATCTGGGACTACAATCTTCACTCAACGATTAATATTTCAGCTCAGTGTCAGAGGAAAACCGAGGAAAACAAACACCATTCCTATGCAAAGTATTTATCACGGGCATACTCTCTCTGTTCACACACTCTGCTATAGCAGGCATCAATTTACATCCAACTCGTACATGAAATGTAACTCTGAAAACCAAGAGGCAATGACTACAGAATCAAATCTTTATTTCAACGGTAGCACGTTATATCCATGGATTATAATCCTTGAGCAAACAGAGTATTACAGTAATGAAGAGTTTAGCATTACAAATATGTTAAAACAGCTTGCATTTGGGGTGATATTTAAGGTCAAGTTGTATCTGAACACAACTATTAAAATATTATGAAAATTGCCATTATGGAGTAAATAATGTTTTCTTTCAGACGTAACCTCTAAAAGTACATTCCATTTCAAATTTGGTTTTCCTATTTTTCAGTATCAACAAGCTCAAACTGAGCATCTACATCCCTGACCTGCTCTGTGGGAATGAAAAAAAGACAGAAACGAAAAACTATAAGCTCAACCTACAATCTAGCTCCCAACTTCTATGAAAGCATGACCCTGAACACACACAACCAAAAGGATACCATAGTAAGTGTTAAATATCACTTGTCTAAACTCTCTTAATATTTCATATGTATTCTCAAATTAACTTAATAGGCTTGAGGAAGATTCTGCAGAGTAAGAGATTTCTTATCCTAGGGAAAACTAACATGCCTTCTGCTACTGCCCCCACAGCCAGAATAACTGAGAAAGTAAAAAAGCTTGGGAATGTGATGGTAGAGGTGACAAGATGGGTGAACAGGCTGTGCTCCTGGGTTAGTACTGTGGTTACTCATCTGTGCACAAACCTAAAAAAGGATGATTAATTGCTTCTTCTTGTGAAATACTCAAAGATTAACTTACAATCAGGCAAAAGTTTTGGCTTTCTTTACTTTCTTATCTAGATTGATTTCCCTCACCTACCAGAAAAGCACAAGAAGCAACAGGCTCTTAGGACCATCACAGCTTATGTATACATATATTTTAGCACAAAAGGGTGAGCAGCAAGTCTAGGATGCAGAGTAGCAGGTTATGATCTGAGGAAGAAAAAATTACCCAAGATGAGTAGAAAATTACATGAGATACATATGATATATATTTATATATATGTATAAGCTTGGGATGAGATGGGGATAACTATGTAGAATCAATATGTTTGAAGTAACAGCTTTGCCTTGGCAAAGAAAACCCATTAAAGATTGCATTTAAAGCCAATATTAAACCCTAGTGGTATTAATCAGTTTTGGGGATTAAAAAAACCCAAACCCCAAACAATTAAGTTTGGCTAACATTTGCTTTCTCAAATTTGTACCCACAGAAAGTCAAGTGGCAAGCTAGCTCAGTCATAGTAAAAACTGTGCACCCAAATCTAACAGGACATACCATATAATTATGTTCCATGCCAAACCTTGGCCTGGGGTCTGTGCCAAATTAGGAAACTCTCATGCCTGTACCTTACTAACCCTGCTGTGTGCCTCCCTGTCTCTACTGCTGTGCTGTGTCACAGTCATACACAATTACATGTATTTATATCAGACCACAGGTCAGCGTGAAGGCTCTTGTCTCTGACACCAGTCACCTATACACATTCCTGCTTTAAATATTTCTCTTAATATTTTCCTTTTCTGGGCATGTTCCTATATAATTTTCTATACATTAGCTGCCCTATTGCTTCTAAAGCTGTGCTGCAGTACAAAAAAAATTAGTCCTTCTTTGAAAATAAGATAATTTAATTTTAATCTCAGTCACTTCATGCAAAACCAACAAAATAGCCAGAAACACAATATTTGGCAGTTAACTGCAGCACAAAAACTACAGTCAGACCCCTTGCAGGTGCCCTTCACAGCACTTTCCTAAATCCTCGTCCATCCCTGCAGCCATGCCCTCACAGTTAGACACATTTACTCTTCCTTCCATGGGAAATCAAAAGAAGGAGATAGTGAGCATTGGTATTGTGTCCCAGTGTTTAGGCAGAATCAAAAAGATAAAGACCCAGATTATTCACTTGCACAAAGTATTTAGGGGCCCAGATCTTCCTTGAAGTGATTTCCCTTTGGAGAGTAGGATAAATACCAGTCTTTGTTAGCAACTACCTGCTCACCCATCCCTTAATTTTGTGCATGGCTAACAGCTTTTCCCTTGTCTGCTCAACTGATTCCAAGTATTTGCTTTTTAAAAATGAGCTCCATAATTCTAAGATCCATATACATTCCCGCTAAATCAGATTGAGAACCACATTGTGATCTTAGAGAAGAAAATATTACCAAGTTGTCTTTGTGACAGAACACTGAGTAGGTATAAAATTGCAATGGTCTCTATGCCAGGTTTTTTTTTAAGCTCTCTGCTTGTAACATGAAAGCCTAATTTGATATTTTTGTAGTTATATAACAGTTCTAATATTTTGTGACATTTTGTATTGTGACACTATAGATGAAATTGTCATCGGACTGACACCCTTTACTGTTTATTCCTTAATTACAACTGTTAACAACACTGCAGAGAAGCGTGCTAATCTGCCATCACATATTATGAAAACAACGTTATTGTTACAAACACCAACACCCACTCAACAGGATATTTCTAAGATGGCAGTTTCTGTAAAAACTTATCAGTTTAATGGACACTTCAATAGAAAAAGTTTTAAATGAACTCTTAATATTCCTGTTGAAAATACTCAACAATTCTATATTGCAGCTGAAGTTTGATTTTATCGTGTCAGTGATTCTTCAGCTAATTTAAATTCAGGCAAAATTGTGTCAAGTTTCACAAAGAGCACTGTCTGCAGATGTTGGTCCTTAAAGGCTACTCAGGCTTCCTATCGTTTGCTAACCTAGAAGTTAGTTCTCTACTTCTAACCTGACCATAAACTCCCCACAAACAGCTAATCAGTAAATAACCACGTTTAATTAGCACAAGCTTTAAATGAATGCAAGCCCATAGTGCACAGATCCAAAGCAATCAGGACATTTATGGAAAATTATGCTAAAAAGTACCTCAAGTGTCAATGAAAGTCATTAAAACATCCCTGCTATTAAAAAAAACCCAACAAACATCTCTATGCAGCATGACAATGCACAGATAAGTTCGCTTGGAGCCTGCCAAAATTTGTAATCGTTATATTTTCATATCCTCAAAGACTTTTTTTTTTCCCCTCCTACTTCCAGTTTGGATGTAGAAGTATGCTGTTGAATATGAGAGCAGATTTTAACAATATATTGACTCAAGTCCAAGTTCTTAATTAATTAAAAAATTATATTTTTCTATGTTTCCTTAGCTTAGGAAGGATGAAATTGCTGCAGGCCAAGTTACCCACCTGGATGGGTCTTCCACTGAACTTTAAAAGCACTGCATAAGAGCAGTGAAATTTTCATATCAAGTTAGCCTACTGTACAAACAAAACTCACTGAAGCTGCACCTCTGTAGGAGGAAGTAAAGGAGCTGTTCAATGGCTGAAAATGGAAATATTATCTCCTCAGTTTCTATATATGCTCAGTTCTTGGACAGTCACTGCCAGCTACCTTTCAGTTTGCTTCCTTCAACTTTTCATACCTAAGCAAAAGTTCTCACTTGCAGATTACATCAATGTAAAGCAAACAGCATTAAGAGCAGCCTAGAATTAGCAAAAACCCTTAGAGATTTGTTTATGTTTTCTTGCCATTAGCCAGGAAATGCAAAGTAGGCAGCAGGAGCTTGGGAAAAAGCGGCAGTGGTTACTGGAGTGAGATGCAGAAGGAATGACAGTGGCAATGACAAAAATCAAGGAAAACAAGATGCAGAAATTCAAGGTGTTCCTTCCAGAACTGCTCTCATGAAGGTTTTTACAGATTCCTGGTGTTAAACCAAAGCTCCTCTGACTGATGCAAACAGCCTGCCTTTCCTGTTAACAGTAAATGCCTCTCTTCTCCCTTATCCACACAGAGACATACCACACAGATGACTGCAGTGAAGAAAGATAATGCACGAATTTGTCTTCAGTTAGCACACTTATAGTAGAAGCAGAGGATTAAAAATAACTAAAAACTCTTATACTGAAAAAGCAATTGCCTTGGTGGGTTTCTATACACCAGTGTTTCTCACTTTTGATCCAAAAAGCCCTTTTGAGGATTATTTCTCTACTACAGAATAAAAATAAAGAATCATACATATGTGATAATGGAAGTAAATTATCCAAAATAGTTACTTTTAATTTAAATTATTTACATTACAATTTAATGGCATGATATTCTATTGCCTGATTTGGATGATTTGTCTGCTTAAACCATAAATTACACAATTAAACTAGAGTGTTTATTTTTGTGAATCTTCTTCTGGATAGCTTAAATTCTTTTTTGTAGTTTCCATTTTCTTAAAACCAATAGGAACTTCTGCTCTTCCTAAAAGAAATTGTTCCCACTTTGGAAGAGATTCTTTTATCGATGCCCAATAGAGAGTCTGAGAAAGATACAAGAAAAAAACCACACTTAATCTCCAAATCTGTGTTAGCCTATTTAAAAACAATACAGATATGCAATGCACTGTTAAATTTTGCCTTAGGAGTGAGGCAATACAGAAAAGAACAACGCACTTACACATGAAATTTCAAATCTCTTGTACGGTACGAAGTACCAGCCTGGAAAGATTTCATCCTGCAGCACAAGCTGTGAAGTGACTGAATATGCCCTCTTGTGGTAAGCAACGATTAGTTTCAGAACCTCACCGTACCTTTAATACAATATTTTCCATGATAATAAGCTACTCGAGAAGCAGCTTTTATATTTAAGTACATATGTTAGTGCTATTTAATTTTGAAGGGGAAACAAAATTGTTTAATGTTATGAAAAGTGCTATGGAATGTGGTTATCCTATAAAAGTTTGCAATAATGCTTGAGTAAAATTTCAGATGTGATAAATCAAAAATAATTAGCTCATGTACTTGTAGCAGAAATGGAAAAAACCCCACAAACTGAACAAAAAAAAAAAAAAAAGCAGCTGTATATTTATCCTGTGGTCTAGGAAGATCACCATGGATTACCTAATCCCTTCTCTGCATTACCCCGTTCCTCTGAGTAATAAATTTAGCTGATGTTATATCTGGATGTACCATCCATCACTTCTGTGTTGGTATCCTAAACTTTTAAGTGCCCTGTATAATTTTTGTCCACACAATACTGTGATCAAAGAGCTGTATTAAGTCAAGACTTTAATCCATCCACCCATCTAAGTGTAAGTATATAAGAATCCATTGAGAAAAAAGTAATTTTGTAGTAGAGAATATTTATAGTACTCACGCACTGAGCCTTTTTTTCTTTACTTAAGTATATAATGTAGAAGAAGCGTACCACAATCCTTGCAGAGTATTAGATTCCTGGCTAATCATTTTGATCCTTACATGTAACTCAGATATAACTATGGCTCTTGCAGATTTACAAAAATATTTTCTTCAACAGATTTACTCAAGAATCTTTTTTGACAAGCATATGTGCTGTCACACAAAACTACTCCGACTTAGCAAGCTGGGGATCCATTATAGCCATAACTTTCAAAGTATATTAATACAGACACATATATGGCTGAGTGAAATATGCTCAGAAGTGTTTTGGAACAAAGCACGCACAAGAATTTTGTACCATGAAAGAAAGTTTTCTTTTTCCACTATTTATAGCACTCTTCTCTCAAAGTATAAAAAACGCTGAAAGAGGATCTTCTCCTTCAAATAGTAGCTCTGTTCTCTCTAAAATTCAACTGCTGCTGCTGCACAGTGTAGACGTCTCTGCAAGCCATAAGCAATTGCTCTGCATGTGTGTGGACTTCACTCTACGTGCTGCAAGCAGCTTAACGCCTAACACAGGACAGAGGGGGAAGCAGTCCAAAGCTAATCCAAACAAGTCTAGAGGTGCCTAGGAAGTCCTTAATGAGTCTAAAACTACTTCTGAATGCATGCAGGTTCAATATTAGTAGCCTGGGATTCTTCTTAGCAACATCCAAGATGTACATGTATCTAGGATAAAGTCTACCCTTTTGCCTAAAATCTGTAAAAAAAAATTAATGAAATGACTGAATGGGCATACTCAGTGTGCATCCTGCCACGTGACAGGAGCAGGATATTTACAAAATGCAACGACAGTCAAAAACTTTTAACAGTAACCAGAAGAAGTGATGCCTCTCATTTAAGCAATAGCCTAAGCATTACAACACTTGCCCAGCAGGTGCGAAACTAATGTACAGTACAGCCTCTCTTCACAGGCTGACTGACAGTGCTAAAATCTATACCTTTCCCCTGCTTTGACAGTGCCCTAGCACACAAACTGGTGTGGGACATGGCGTGCTACTATGCCTGTGGAAGCTAAGCCACCATATGATGAAGAAGCTGCAAATCACTGGAGCAAGAAACACAAGTGGGGATGCTACCTCAGCCAAGTGGTTAAGATATTTTAGTTTGCAGCAGGACTGCTTCTGTCCTCATCATTTGTTCATCACTGTGCAACACTGATTAAACATACTTGAGACTAAGAAACTGAACTTGTTACATGATGCCAGGAGAATATTTAGTTCTCAGAGTAACTTGCTGTTCAAAATTTTTATCAAAAATGCTTTAGGACTACAGGTTGAGAAGTAAAATCCAAGTGTACCTGCAGTACTTTTTGTAAGCTCCCACACAACACAAAATAACTCTGAGAAGTAAAATTTTCTCTGTTCATACTGATAAACTGTTGTTTCTGAAATGTAAAGATGACAATCTGTGGCAAACTGAAAATTGGATGGCCATAGAAAGCAAATGAAATAGCTCTGACACAAACACAGTGATCTTCTGATATTCACAATGTTCATTTTTATATATGACTTCATTTTTAACTAGAAGTTTATATAAATCTGAAAGCTGCTAAATATTTCCACCAGAATGCTCCAGAATCTAGGGACCTTGCCCCAGCGTTTAGGTTCAGCTTGCTACACAGTACACAGGCCTTTGGCTATACCAGTCACTGGATTTTAAAATCAATTATTTTCACTTTAAGAACATGCTTCGGGCGTGGAAAAAAGCAAAATATTTGGTAAACAGCAAATAAAAAGACAGAGTTCTAGGACTTACTTCTAACTTAACAGTATCGGGATGTGGAAGCAAATACACTCTTTCTTGCAGCTTTTTCTCTGCTGCTTCTATATCCTAAAACACAGGCAAAGTACATTTTAAAAACAAACACTGGGAATATTAAAAGGAAAATGTGCATTTACACGACGACATTTAATTACATGAATTAATTAAATTTCAACAGCATTCAAATAATAACACTGAAATTCAAGTCTTTCTCCTCAGTCATTCTGAAATCCAACTTGTAAGACTAAGATCCTGCAGTTTCTAAATATGCTTGGTGTACCTTTTTGATAGAAGAATAAATTGCATGACCACATAACTGTTGCTGTAAACCACCATTATTCTCTCTGCATGCTAGAGTACATTACAGTTAAATTCTGTTCTCTAAAACTTACAAAAAAGCAGTGCTGTGTGAGGACTGAAGTATGTATTCTAGCTACTGTAACTGTAAAGTAACTAGGCAAATTATGTGCAAGATCTTTACTCCTCAAGACAAAGATGACTTGCTAATATGCATGCATAACATGTGCACAAAAATGTAGAGCTGCAGCAAGCTGTTCACCAGACAAACTTGGATGACAATGCACCTCACATAGCTTTCTTACAAAAAGAAAAAAAAATCAGTATTTGGGTTTCTGCTTGTCCAGTGGATGCGTGCTGGATTCACGAAGGCCTAAATACATTTCTATAAAAAGAAGCAACCAAAAAACAAACAGCAACAAACAAATCAAAACACCCCCCCCCCCCAACAAAAAAAAACAAAAAAAAAAACAAAACCCCCCCCCCCCCGAAAAAAAAAAAACCCCAAACCTAAACAGCCTCCCCCTTTAAAGTTCTGACCCATTCTTGTGGGCTTAGTTCCATACCCAAACATTGAAGAGATTGAGTGGTGGGCAGATGAAGAGAGACAGAAAGGGACGTGGGAGTGGGGTGTGAAGAAGCCAAAGCTGAACAGAGTGGAGGGGGAAAGAAAGTATAGCAGATGGCAGAGTTGGGAGCAGAGAGCGGGTGTGAAGAGTACAACAGAAAAACTAAATGAGAGAGGAAATTCCCCAAAGGGACTTCCCAAATATTCACCACTGCTGCTGTTGAAAAGAAGAGTGAGTTCTGGAGCAGCATATCCACAGGAGAGACCAAACATGATTACTTGCATTGAATAATAGCCAATCTGAATACATCAATAAGTAAACAGCACTTGACTCAAATTTAGTTTGAAACCTGTGACTCAAATTCAGTAGAGTACCATTAATAAAAGCAAAAACCAGCCTTATCAGTAGCTGAAGTTCAACTTAGCAATAGATGCACTCAGTTCAGAGTTTGCAGTGCTCATTTTATTGCCTTCTACAGCTTGGCTGTAGTCTCTTGTACATAATTACAAGCCTAATCCAGGCTAGACTGTTCTACCTTTTCAACAGTAAAGCGCGTTCCCTTTAGCAGTAAATCTTAAATGATGTCTGAGAATGAGCAAACTAAGCCTCAGATTTATCCAAATCCTTGGAAGTAGCAAGTGGCTGCCTCTTTTCAGGTGAGAAGAGTAACAAGGGCTAAAGGCAAGGGCAAAATATGAGCAAAGATGGAAGCCATTTAGAGTCACGATGTCCAAGTAACAGAGGACAAGACAGGCTTAACTAACTTATTAACCATATGTTGAACTAACATATTAACCAGAATTTTTCTGTTGCCTGTACTCAGAACAGATACACCACAAAGAGCACCAAGTGAACGTAGCTCCTATCAGTATGGCTCAGATCAAATCAGGAGAAGTTACCACCATAGCAAAAAGAAGGATCAATTAGGACTGTTCACTTCTATTCTTCCATAGGATTTTCCTCCTTTCTAATTCCTGCTTCCTAATTCCTGTAGGAATTTTCACAGGCAAGAAGAGTTATCAGTCAAGATCATTACCTCTGTATATACTCAGCTAAGTCACTGGCATGCTTACGATGATAGGAAGTGAGTGTCTTTCAGGCAGAAAGGAGGCAGCAGTTGTGCATAGATGTTTAGTAGAGAAGGTCACTTTGGCATAGCCTAGATATTGGATGTGTCTTTTCGTTGCTCACTCTAGTTTGTATGTTGTGCAGTCTATTGTCATTCAGAATACTGATTTAATGACAGACAGTGAAAGAAATTTTTGCTGGAAGGTGTAGTATGCTTTAGAAAATAACTGGAACTACTGAAAGATTAGATGGCACTTCTTGTGTGTCTGTACAACTGGTTAAAGCTTTGTATGAGAAAGAAATCCCTATCATTGATATAAAAATAAATACATCAGTGGTGTAAACTGCTTTGGAAAAAAACAGCACATCTAATATGTCACAGTACAGAAAAAAAGAGAGCATCTTAAAATGCTTCCCCTAAAACCACAAGGACTGCAACAAAAACAATCCAAGACCCTTCCCCAGAGGTAAAATGGAATGCATGACACATGCATCACTTTTAGGGGACCACATTCAGCTGTCACTTATATTGATATCAGTCTGGCAGAATCCCATTTAAATAATTCTAGAATTATACGCCTGGGAAGGAAAACAAATTTGGTCTAAATTACCTTCCGAATACTAACTACTATACAGCACATTCTTTATTTTGTATTTCATGTTAGAAGCTGTTGCACAGTAATACATATTTCTAAACACAAGAAATATTACTGACAAGTGTCATAAATTAATTATAAATACAAGTCTGATTTCTGCTTTTTTTTTACAACAACAGTGTGTAAGTACCAAATGATACAGATTTCCCTGATCTGCAATCTCCCTCTAAAGACATCAAGGAAAATACTGATAATTATGCTAAAATGCTGAACAAGTGCTTATAATGTTAAAATTTCAATGAAAAAGATAATCTTTAGTTCCTTGCTTCCTACTGATTAGAAAATAAATGAATGTTGAAATGTTTTCCTGTGCATAAATATCAACTAGCACAGAGAAAGAAAAATGTTTTTTTGCTAGGATCACATACTGAAAACAACTGATTTTGCTTACATGCAGAAAACCAGAAATGCAAATAAAAAAATAACACTTCATCATGTCCATGTATTTTTGAGTAGGCCAAATCAACAACTCTCCACATGGTAACTGTGAAATGTACAGTGCCTGGTATCAGGAACAATATTCTGAAGCTGGCACATTAATCAGTCTTGTTTTCAAGCTTCTCATATATTATTCTGCATAGATTTTTTTTTTTTTAATCCTGTTTTCTTCTGTTATCAGAAAGCATCTGCAGGAGTGCATGCCTGTTAAATCTAGTATAAAATTAATAGATTTAAACTGATTTATGCTACCGTATCCTGCAACAGAATTTGTTTTGATACATATGTTTTTGCTTTTTTTCCGTACAAACACCAACATTTTTGACACTTGAAAGGAACAATTTTGAGGATGTGACAGAAGATGGCAAATATCTGTTTAACTGCAAAAATATTTACACTCTGTATATGTCTTAGCTATTGTTAACATTTCCAATACAAAAAGCTTTCAGCATGTGAAAATATACCCTGCATTTATGATGTTCGCCTGTATACGTTAATCGAGAACGTATTTATAAAAGAGAAATTACTAAAATATATTTATGAAATAAAAACCTATTGTGAAATGCATATGGAAATGGGACTCATAATGGTTGAAAACACTAAATTAATGGAGCTTGAACTATGAAAAAAAAACCCAAACACCCACTTCTCCCCAGCCTCCTACACTTGTCCATACACATTCAGAGGGGTTTAATGGCCCCAGCCCAGAATGTGCGATTTACCAGAGTCCAAGTTGAAACACCTTCCTTGTCACAGAATAGTTAAGATTAACTGTTCTGTCTGTCTGCCACTCTCTAGGTATAACTCCCATTTAAATACAAAGAGGGCTTGCAATAGAATTATACCCACCAGAATTGTGAACTTTAAAAATTGTTACCAAGCCATACATT